>MU224712.1:3111323-3157217 GCA_018584345.1 Thuja plicata
CAATTCTCTTTCATATTATGCAGGTTTGGAGAGTGGATTTGCAGAGGGTTGAAAATGCCACAAAGCCCTAGGTGTATGGCTCCATACATGCACCTCACAGTGAATTAGGACAGTCATCCTAAAACTCAGTTGGAGATTCACCAAAGTCTAAAAATGTGGATTTGGAGTTGTTTCATATTCCCTCACATTCCCCCATTATTATTTTGTGCTTTGACATAAGGGAAAGGGTACTTGTAGTGTAACTAGAGCCCTAATTAGGCCTATTGGTCTGGTCTAAATGTTGCAACAGCAACAGTCATCACTCCAATCCACTCCTTGGTGTTAAGACATGTTTTTTAAATCCCAAAAAGGAATTATAATCTCTGACCAAACTATCCCCTTATTTGGAAGTATTTTTTCTTATGCCCAATTTTCCTTCTAGAAAGGGCTACAAGCAGATTTCTAGGTTGTGCAACAGCATGGCCTTGTGTTTTGTCCAATGGTGAAAGAACCATTGGAACTAATGAAATAAGACATAAACAGGCCAGGACCTTGTTCATTAGCCACCCCTGGTCTTGGTATCCACTTCTTGGGGTCTAAGTAATCTTTTCCTTGTAGAGGCCTCTTAGCAACTTGTTGATCATACCTCTTAGTAATTTGCTGATTATTGGTGTTTGGGACTAAGGAAAACCAAGTGATTAGGTCCCATTGTCTTGTAAGGTTGTGATAACCTTCACTAGATCCCATTTGATACTTGTGATAAGTATATCAACACTAGACCTTGCACATTGGGTGTTGAGGAGTTCAACCTTCACCAAATTGCTCATTGTCTGGAGGCTTCCGCTGACCACTGCTGCATCAGACAGGTATGCAAGGCATAACATTTTCCACATTTCCTTGGCATGGGTTTTGAAGAAACATTGAGATAAGTATCCTAAACCCATATACAATGCCACCATGTGCTTGAATCTAGTGAGAATGGAGAGGACCATTGGTTTTTGAAAATTTAGAGTTGGTAAAGTTAACTGTTGTAGAGAACATCTATAGTTTTTTTTTTACCTTCCATGGAAAGTATTTTTCTTTTCTTAATGCCTTTATTTTTGTCTCCAATGGTCTAATCTTAAGAATGATATCTCTATACATATTTAGCAAGTGTCTTTAGTCTTTGATCAAATGCCTTTTCTTCTTCTTTTGATCCTTCTTTGTCTTCCAGAACCTTGTTTTCTTGTGTAGGTGTAACATGGATATCATTTTAGTCAATTTCAAGTTTAGGAATAGACTGACACTATTCCTCATTTAACCATAAATTTTCTCTCTCAACAAAATTCTTTAGCCTCATATTATAACAATGGCATGCCTTACTTGTAGTATAATATCACAAAAATATTTCTTCATCACATCTTCATTAGACTTCAAAATATTTTCTCAAGAACAACACTTCATCATTTAATTCATTACCACCCCCATCCTTTGATGTGAGTCCATATTAAACAAAAACTCTTTTTTTTTTATCATTTTCCTTTGTTATCTATGATGTAATTTCTATCATAGTTATATATTTTTCCTTATATTTGTTATACATCCAACAATCTATCTTAAAGAGGCATTTAGTAGCATAAAATGTCCTATTCTTCCACAATTGGAACATTTTAAAGGTAACATACATTTATAATTTCTAGATCCTTGCTTCTTTCTTCTGACTTATTTGGCTACTTCATCTTCTAGAGCACAACCTTCCTTAGGTATGTCTTTATTCCTTTTAGTGGATTTGAATTCAACATACTTCTTTCCATGTTCCCTTTCTTCAAGTTTAGACATTTTGAAGGCCAAAATTAATCCATAGAGTTATTTCAAGGTGTATTTATACATATTGTTTCTCTTTTGAATAATAATCAGCAAGGTTTTGTAGGGTCTAGTCATGGTTATCATTACTTTCAACAAAATTTCATCATCTTCTACAGTTCCACCTATTCCTCTTATTGCATTTACAATTTTATTCACTTGGTACAGGTATCCTTCAATATTCTCATCCTCAATTATTATTAAAGTCTCAAATTTATACTTTAGGTTGTACAACTTGATTTTCTTGATCTCCTTATCTTGTCCATATATTGGCCAAGTTTTCACAAACTTCATATACATTCTTGCGTTTGATGACTTTTCGAAACTCTAAATCTTGTAAGCCACTAATAATATAAATCCTATCCTTTGTATTATTCTCATGAGCCTTGATCTCATCTTCTGTAGAAGGGGTACTAGATGTTGGAAGTGTGTAGTATTTTCTAACAACTTTCAAAACTCAAAATAACATAGAGTCCAAATGTGGTTCCATCCCATCCTCTTATAATGTATAGTTTGTTCCATAAAACAATTGTACATTGACATTGTGTTCCTTTTCCATCTTAGATCTACCTCAAGTAGTTAAGCTTCTATAAGAGGAATTGAGTTGTGATAGAAATTATTGAACACTTTTAGATGCTGAAAGTGGGGCAAATTATCATGCACAAAATATAACATAGTTTATCATACACCTTTTATTACCAATAATAGTCCACCAACACAAATAAGAGGGAGGGGGAATCAGTTGTGAGAAAAATAAAATTAAACTTTATAGGATTCTTTTCCATGTTCATTGTGCTTGTATTATCAGAATGTATAACCACAAGTTCTCCAAAAGTAATCCCAATATCCTTTAGCATATGTTTCATCCACCCAATCTATTTACAATTTATAGAAGCAACTACATACTCTTATTTAGACAAAGCTATGCAATCCTGCTTCTTACTTAACCATGAAACCAACCTCTTTTCTAGAAAAAAATATACCTCCACTTGTGCTCTTTCTATCATCAACACTTCTTGCCCAATCAATATAAGTATAAGAATGAAAAGTAAAATTATCAGAATTTTCATACCATAAGCCATATTCTAGTGTTCCCTTTAGATATCTTAACATCCTCTTAACTGCAGGAAGATGAGTCTCTTTAGGATCTTCTTGAAACTTTGCAATAATTCCAACACCTTTAACAACTAAATTTAATCCAAATAACTAATTAATGAATTATTGTAATGAACATGTTGGAAATTTGGATGCATTGTCATTGGTGTTAGCATATCAATAGGATTGCTTAGAAAGATTGATTGTTCAATACCAACATATCTATTTTCTATATTTCCAGTGGTATATGATGTTCAGAGGTTTAAGGAGACTCAATATTAGTAGATGATGAGTCACGCACCTCATGGGATAATGTTGAGGTTGTCTTCTTGTTCTATTTTAAATTGTAGGGACTTCCATGAAGATTCAGATGAGTTATGAGTTCATAGATGGTGACTAGAAGACACTTTGGAAGATAGTGAAGTGATAGAGTGACAGAGATTTGTTCATTGATAATTCTCAGGTTGATATTTTTGATTTCCCATCAAGGAGTGTGTTTGGGACATTCAGAGGTGTCCTTAATTCAAAGGGTTATTGATCCAGAGGTTTGAAATACATTTGTTAGTTATTACACTTGCTGGTGACAGCTCTCTTGAGGTCTGACATAAGAGGTGTTGGTAAATCCAGCAATATGGATGGGTTCAGATGGTTTAGTGATATTCATGATGCCTATGGATGTTCTTGGATTATGATCCCAATGATTTGGTGGTATACATCGATCAAGGTGATGAGATTTGGAGGTAATTTAAAGTTGGTGATAAGTTTTCTCATGTTCTTGGCTGAATCAATTGGTAAAACATTTTAGGGTAAATTTATAATATCGAGGTGATTATAATGATGGATCAAATAATGTTGGATCAAAGTATTTTTCATCAGGATCATTGATTTTTGTGCAGGAAGATAAAAATTGAACGTTAGATTTTTGTCAACCTAAGTTCTTGATAGAAGGGTTGATGAATTAAGTCAAAAGTGTGGTTGTGCATGTGAAGGATTGATCGTAGATGCTTGTGATTTCTTGTAGAAGTAGTTGTGAAGATATATTGAAGGTTGAATCACTCATCTAAAGGAGTTAGAGAGGATTTGAATAGAGATATATATTGTACTTTATTGGGACTAACCTTGCCATAAGTAAGATTCTACTATTCAATTCATAAATTATCAGATTGTTGTTTGATCAACCATTGTAGCGCTCTTGTAATTTTTTGAGCCCTCCTTTCTTTGGGTCGTAGCCTATTTGAGAAGAGAGCTCTAGGAAATGTTCCTAAATGCAAGCACACTCCACATATTTTTAATAATATTATACTTCTAACAATGTATTTTCTGATGAACTATAACTGATTGAATGTTTGAAGATGTTAAGTTGATGATCATGCAAGGCATTAAATTAGTTAATGTATTGTATTGTCATTGATGTCAAATTGATATAATATGTATGGGCATGGACATACTGCCAAAGACTTAAAAGAACTGATGAATCAAAGGTTATGCTATCAGTAATGCATATAAGTAAAGTATTCACAAAGTGTCTGTATACACCAACGGAGTGCACACTGACGATAAAGCCAAGGATAAGTAATGGATTTAAAGCTGATTTGTTCAGTTGGCAGGAAGATCTCTTTGAGATAAAACTTGATTTTTTCTTTAAATCTAATTGGCTAGAATTGTGGATCACGCCAAGAATCAAGAAAGCCAAGCAATGGTTAAAAATGTCTATAAAGAGACAAACCCAATTAATTACAAAGTGTAGGGTGAAGAGAAGAAAAGAGAATAGATGTTGAAGAGATTCTAAATGAGAGAAATAGATTCTGTAGACACCGATGAATAGTGAGACAACATCACAGAGTAGAATAGTGTGGAGAAAAGGTATTGAATTGATTATATTGATCAAAGAGGTAATTCACTTATAATAGATCTGAAAATATACAATTCAAGTTGTATGTGTGAACAAATTATTTAGTGTTTCAATTTAATCATTGAAGCATTAAGTCTCTTAACAAAGTAGGACTTAAAAGTCTTTTGTAATTGAGATACATCCCAAGGAGTATAAAAAATTTTGATCATAGAAAGTAGCATTGGATATGTCTGATACCTATTGATAGGCCAACTAAGTGTTTGATCAAGGATGGTAGCATTAGATGCCAGGTACTAGGTGACAAACTAACTTTTAAATCCTCTAACAAGGTCACACCTAACAATGTGTTTGTAACCTTTAACAGAGTTGGCTTTTAATCGAGCTCAATTTAGAAGAGTGAAAATTTGGGGTACTGGTCCCAGTGGTTTTTCCCTTAACAGGGTTTCCACATTAAAAATCCATGTGTTATGTGTTTATGTTTCATTACTTTACTATTTTACATTTCACATATGCAATTTTGGATTGATCAGTATACTCTAGCTATTTACTATGTTTTGGTAAATGAAAGACTGCTTATCGGTAAACATACAAAAGAAGGTTTTATAAAGCATTCTAACAAGTAGAAATTTTTTATAAGTATTTCAAGGAATTCATTTTGTAGGACTAAGTATAACCAGAGGCTTAAAAGTGGTAATAAGCTTTAAGGGTTGATTTAAGGATTAATTTATGAGGCCACTGATTCACCCCCCCCCCCACCTCTCAGTTATTACTAACAATTGATATCAGAGGTTGTGTTCTTAGAAGGAAGGTTTCAAGACCTAAGATAATGATCACAAGATGAACATATGAGATGTGCCCAAGTTAAACAAGATAATTTTACTTCATAGAAAAGAAGAATAAGACTCCACTTATCAGGTATTGGAAATGATGTTACTCAATACTTAGATATTGAATATGTGTTGGCCACTGGAGCACCAAAAGTTGAACAAATGAGAGAGAAGCATGAGCACAAATTCATGATGATAGAGCTTTATTCCTCACTCTCCGATGCTGAATTTGAAGATGTCAAAACTTGCAAGACTGCAAAGCAGATGTGGGACAAATTGATGCGTGTACATGGTGGTGACAAGAATGTTTTGAGAGGGAAGGTAAAAAGCCTTAGTGGAAATTTTGCTGATCTCAAAATGAAATAAGGTAAAAACATCACACAGTACAACACAAGAATCAAAGAGGTAGTCAATGCTATCTAAGGAGTTGGAGGTGTACTAGAAGAACATACAATGGTAAGTAAAATTCTAAGAACCTTACTACCTACTTATGCTATTAGAGTATCTGTCATACAAAAAATGAGAGAAGTATAAAATAACAATGTTACTCTAGACAGTTTGATTGGAAGACTGATTTCATTTGAGATGAATAATTTTTATAATAGTGTCTTACCAAACATAGAGTCTGCATTCAAATATTCTTTGAGAATAAGTAAAACAAGTCATAAACACACTATGAGAAAAGATAGTGATAGTGAAAGTGAAGAAGAAGATCTTGATGAAATTGAAGCACTTATGGCTAGAAGAATGAAGAGAGGCAAAGGTAAATACAAAGGTAAATTACCACTTGTTTGTTTTAATTGTAAAGAGATTGGACACTTTGCTGCAAGATGTCCTAGCAGAAGAAAAGATGATAGAAGTAATGAGAGGTCATTTGAAAAGAAGTATGACATAGGTGATTACAGAAGCAACTGACAATTAGAAAGAAGAGATACCCAAGACTACAAGGACAAAGGAAAGAAGGCAAGTTACCTAGATAAATGCAAAGATGATGATACTAACACCGAATATGATGAAGACATGGAGATGGTGTTTGTGGTAGTAAAAGATGGTTCAAATGATGATAAAGAAAGGTATGTAGAAACTACAATCATATCTCAAGTTAGTAAAAATGATGTCTGGATCATAGATAGTGTCTGCACTCACCATATGACTGGTGAAAAGAAAATTTTTGAGACTTTTGAATACTATAATGGCAAATCAGTAAGCATGGGTAATGATACACCTTGTCCAGTTTAAGGTAGAGGAACTATAACGTTGAATAACCTGATAAAATGTGAAAATTATTATTGGGTAAAAGGATTGAATTATAATCTATTGAGTGTTTCTCAGTTGAATAATTTAGGTCACAGAGTAGCATTTGAAAATAAAAAGGAAAATATCTTCAATGAATTAGGAAATCTGTTTGGTACCGGTGAGCAAAAAAAGGGTAACTTATTCTATCTGAATGATACTGACACTACTTTCTTAATGGCTAGAAATGAAGACATATGGTTGTGGCACAAAAAATTGTGTCATATGAACTTTGACAACATGATAAAGATAAGAAAAAAGAGAAATGTAAGAGGCTTATTGATGATGACCAAGCCCAACAATATCATGTGTAAGAATTGTCAAAAAGGTAAGATGACATAGTCTAGTTTCAAAAGAGAAACCCATACATCTGATGCCATTCTAGAATTAGTCCATACTGACCTATGTGGACCCATGAGGAAAAAGAGTTATTATGGAGATATATATTTTATTCTCTTTGTTGATGATTACTCTAGAATGACGACAGTTATGTTTCTCAAAGATAAATCTAAAGCATTCAAGATGTTTAAATGGTATAAAACAATGGTTGAGAAACAAAGTGGTAAAGAATTGAAATGCTTAAGGTCAAATAGAGGAGGGTAATTTATTTTAGATGATTTCACTAACTTTTGTAATGGGCATGGAATCAAAAGATAGGTCTCTGCACCAAGAACACCACAACAAAATGGAATTGCTAAAAGAAGGAACAGATCCATTGTTGATTATGCAAGGACAATGATGATAGAGAAAGGCATCACCCAAATCTTTTGGAGGGATGTTGTCAGTACTGATGTTTACACATTGAACATAGTACAATTGAAGAAAGACACCAAGAAGACACCTTATGATCTATGGTATGGATACACACCCAATGTGAGTTATTTCAAAAATTTTGGTGTCAATGTTATATCTTAATAGATGATAGAAGTGGAAATCTTGACTCCAAGAGTGATGAAGGAATCTCTCTAGGGTATTCCACCAAGAGAAAGGCTTATAAATGTCTCAATAAAGCCTCTAACAAAATTGTTGAAAGTGAAAATGTAAAGATAGATGAATTTGCAGAGAAGAATGAAAAGGAAAGCACAAAAGAACCAGAGGACTACAACAGGTTTGTTTACAATGAAAAACATAAAACTCTACCCAACCAACAATGTAGATCTCCCAAGCAATAGATCATTGGACCCGAGCATCAGGCTGCAAATACCAATGATTAGGATATTGCTCAAGAAGATGCACAAAGTGATGGAGAATAGAATGAAGGACAAAATGATGATCAAGCTGATAGAAAAAGAGTTGAACCGGTACTTGCCAGATATGTTAGAAGGAACCATCCACAGAACCAGATCATTGGAGATAAGAAAGCTGGTATGAGAACCAAAAGTAGGTCTCTAAATACAAGATGTCTTATTTTTTATTATGAGCCAAAATCTGTTAATGTTGCACTTTATAATGATGAATAGATTAGTGCTATGAATGAAGAGATTGAGAAGGTTGAGAAAAAACAAGACATGGACACTTGTACCAAGACTAAATGACAAGAATGTCATTGGTACAAAATGGGTATTCATGAATAAATTAAATAAGAATGGAGAAGTCACCAGAAATAAAGCAAGACTGGTATGCAAGGGGTATGTGCAAGAAAAAGGGATTGACTATGGAGAGACCTTTGCACCCATTTCTAGGCTAGAAGAAGTAAGAATATTACTTTCTTATGCTGCATGTAAAGGCTTCAAGGTATATCAAATGGATGTCAAGTCTGCATTCCTAAATGGAATACTTGAAGAAGAGGTATACATTGAACAACCAGAAGGGTTTGTTGATCCAGACAAGAGGGACATGGTATGTAGACTACACAAAGCCTTATATGGATTGAAACAAGCACCCCGAGCCTGGTATGAAAGACTTCATTCCTATCTTATAAGCATTGGATTTGTAAGGACTAGTGAAAACAATAATATTTATTTGAAGGAAGGAAGATACTGATGCTAACATTTTGATTGCTGAGATATTTGTTGATGACATCATATTTGGAGGAAATGATATGCTATGCAAATCATTTGCAACTGAAATGAGCAAAGAGTTTGAGATGTCTATGTTTGGAGAGATCAAGTTCTTTATTGGTCTACCGATCATGCAACAAGATGAAGATATTTTCATTACACAATCCAAATACATCAAGATAGTACTAAAAATATTCAAGATGGAAGAGTCCAAACTAGTTGGAACACCGATGGAAACTAGATTTAAGCTGACAAAGGAGGACAAGTCATCAGAGGTAAATCAAACTTTGAACAGATCAATGATTGGAACACTCATGTATGTTGTACATACTAGACTAGAAATTACACATGCAGTAGGAATAGTTGCAAGATTTTTTGCTAATCCCAGGGAATCACATATCACTGGTGTGAAAAGAATTCTAAGATATCTGAAGAATACTGAGGAATATGGCCTATGGTATAGAAGAGAAGGAAAATTTGAACTTAAGGTCTTTACCGACGCTAATTGGGCTGGAAATATCGATGACCAGAAGAGCACAACTAGAGGAGCATTCTTTATAGGTGACATACTTGTCACATGGATCACCAAGAAGCAAGGATGCATCTCTCAGTCTACTACAGAAGCAGAGTATGTTGCTGCTACTACAAACTGCTCAAATATTGCATGGATCAAACAATTACTGGAAGGTATGCATATGAAAATTTGTGAACCATTAATTATGTATTGTGATAATAAAAGTGCAATAAACATTTCCAAGAATCCAGTCATGCATGCTAAAACAAATCATATTGCCATCAAGTATCATTATTTTTGAGAAAAAGTTCAAGCAAAGGAGGTAATACTTGAGTATGTGCAATCAAAGGAAAAATTGGATGATATCTTCACCAAGCCACTACCCAAGGATACATTTGAGTACTTGAGAAAGAGACTAGGGGTCAGACCCTTGTCTACTAGTCAATAAAATGACTAGAAGGCTGCATCAATCTGCATATTATCAGAATATCATTCATGTTGATGCAAGAAGAGAGATACAATTCAAAGATAAATCTATACACATCAAGGTATTTATCTACTCCAAGAACCATAGTTATTGTATTGCCAATAGATTGGGAAATTCAAGGAATATATTATGGATAGAAAGGATCCACTTGGCATTACTGTCAAAAATATTTGTTTGGCATTACTATCAAAGGAAGAGATTATATCCATTATCAGTTTGTATCATCTCAGCAAGAGATTATATCCATGGGAGAGATTATAGTTCAAGGAGATCAAGGAGAGATGTAACAAGAAAGGGAGAGTACATTCAAAAGAGAAAGAATTGCTGATGAGAGACATCAAAAGAAAGCAGAATAGTGAAAGGGAGAGAGTTTGACACAGGAGGAGAACACATCACATTAGAGAAAGAAAGATTCTACATCTATCTAGTGAAGGAACTCAAGACAGAAAGAAAGTTGCAAGAATCAAATCTAAGTTATATAAACTTACCGAGGAGCAGATATTTGTATCGATTATAGTACATAAGATTGGTAGTTTGATGAACTTCAAATGTTATATTTCATATTTTATTAGTAATAGTATAGTGTGATAATGTAGTGTGTTTCCATCAATGCCAAAGGGAGGTATTGATGAACTATAACTGATTGAATGTTTGAAGATGTTAAGTTGATGATCATGCAAGGCATTAATTCAGTTAATGTATTCTATTGTCATTGATGTCAACTTGATATAATCTGTATGGTCATGGCCATACTACCAAAGACTTCAAAGAACTAATGAATCAAAGGCTATGTTATCAGTAATGCATATAACTCAAGTATTCACAAAGTGACTATATACACCGATGGAGTGCACACCGATGGTCAGAGTAAAAGAGAAAAGTCACAGTGTTACCTGACAAGCAAATGCATAGCATTACCTATGAGAAAAGTCATAGTGTTGCCCGACGAGTAAAGAAAAAAGTAACCCGATAGATAGAATCACAGTGTTGCTCTAAGGAAAAGACAAGGACAAAGATCCTAATGACAATTGAAGTCACACCAACAGAACAGTTAGTTATCACCAATGACTAACTGAAGTGTTGACTGATAGAATAGCGAGTTTAGAAATGACAAAAAGTTTAGCTGTCAAGAGCTATAAATAGAATTAACTAATACTTATCATTGTTTTAATTGAATGGTTGAAGCTAAGGATAAGTAATGGATTTAAAGCTACTTTGTCCAGTTGGCAAGAAAATCTCTTTGAGATAAAACTGGAGTTTTTCTTTAAATGTGATTGGCGAGAATTGTGGATCATGCCAAGAATCAAGAAATCCAAGAAATGGTGAAACATGTCTATAAAGAGACAAACCCAATTCATTAAGAAGTGTGGGGTGAAGAGAAGAAAAGAGAATAGAGGCTAAAGAGATTCTAAAGGAGAAGAAAGTCTTCATTCAGACCTGATCAAGAAGCTGAGGAAAGAGCTAGATTATGCAGACACCGACGAACAGTGAGACAACATCACAGAGCAGAACAGTGTGGAGCAAAGGTATTGAATTGATTATATTGATCAGAGAGGTAATGAACTTACAATAGATCTGAAAATCTACAATTCAAGTTGTATGTGTGAACAGATCATTTAGTGTTTTATTTTAACCATTAATGCATAAAGTCTCTTAAAGAGAAGGACTTAAAAGTCTTTTGTAATTGAGATACATCCCAAGGAGTATCAAAAAGTTTTATCATGGAAAGTAGAATTGGATATGACCGATACCTATTGATAGGCCTAGTGAGTATTTGATCAAGGATGGTAGCATTAGATGCCAAATACTAGGTGACAAACTATCTTTTAAATCCTCTAACAAGGTCACACCTAACATTGTATTTGTAACCTTTAACAGGGTTGGCTCTTAATCGAGCTCACTTTAGAAGAGTGAAAATTTGGGGTACTGGTCCCAGTGGTTTTTCCCTTAATAGGGTTTCCACATTAAAAATCCATGTGTTATGTGTTTATGTTTTATTACTTTACTTATTTTCATTTCACATATGCAATTCTGCATTGATCGGTATACTCTAGCTATTTACTGTGTTTCATTATATGAAAGACTACTTATCGGAAAACATATAGAAGAAGGTTTTACAAAGAATTTTGATAAGTAGAAAATTGTTATAAGTATTTCAAGGCATTTATCTTGTAGGAATAAGTATAACCAGAGGCTTAAAAGTGGTAATAAGTTTTAAGGGTTGATTTAAGGATTAATTTTTGAGGCCACTGATTGATCCCCCCCCCCCTCTCAGTTATTACTAATATTTTCTTATTATGGGTAGTCATCCCCACCATGGTTTTTTCCCTAACTGAGTTTCCCCAATAAAATTTGTGTGCTAAAGTGTTGTGGATGTGTTTTTTTTATATTTTCATGAATGCTTACTTTTTTTGAATCAGACATAAGGGTTTTGATTATAAAAGGTAAGTGAAGGTTTTTAATGTTTAGGAAAAACTGATTCACCCCCAACCCTCTCAAATGTTCACTATCTTATTTCATACAATTGGTATGAGAGTTCGGTCCTTTTGAGAAAAATTAACAACCTGAGGGAGATCCATAATGGTAGCTTAGAAGAAGGTCAATCCTAGGCTTGATGGTACCAACTACAATTTGTGGAAGATTCACATGATAGTGCATCTCAGATGTATTGATGAAGATTGTTGGAGAATCACCAATTCTTCCTATACTACTCCTGCAACTCCTACTACACCACAAGATATCACTGATGCTAAAACAAATATTAGGGAGAAGGAAGCTATGTTAAGTTCCTTATCTGATTTTGAAATGAAAATGTCATGGATTTGGAAATGGATAATGATATTTGGGAGAATTTGCATACCCTCTATGAAGGAGACAAGGAAGTCAAGATTTTCCAGTTTCAGAGATTGACAACACAATATGAAGCCTTGAAGATGAGTGAAGATGAAAGGGTTCCCTCTATTAGCACTTTTTCTTGTAGCACAACCTTTAAAGTGACAGTATATTTATATACTTGAATGCAAACTCATTTTTATTCAAGATAAAGGCTAATTGGTGAGGTATTTGATAACACTGGGGATACCTATTATCACCTCCTTCATTTTTGAGCTCCATAAAATCAGGCAGGTATTACCTATGATAGATTACTGATTCTTCAGTCAATGTTTTCAGTGGACTAGTTTATACACTGGTTTATTACTTCTAATCTCACTGTAACAACTTATAAAATACCTTGGATATTTCAATGATTATTTTAAAACAAAGTACTTTAAGCCAGGCTATGGTCTTGATAACATAAACCAATGAGACAAGGACTTTTATCCTTCTTCATTTTGATTTTAGGAGGGGCAACCTAATGATCCTCTCTTCAAGGAATCAGCAAACTAAACTATATCCTAAGAATACAATCACTTGAATGGAATTATCTATTTTGTAGTGTATATGATTAAGTAATTTGAAAATATGGGATTGTAAATCAATTAGTTAATAGACCTAAAACCAGTGCCTAATCCCTGGGCTATGAGTCAATATCTTGTATAAATCCACAGTGAGGTGATAAATGAAACACTTGCAACAAAGATAGAATGCCTTATAATCTATCCTCTCCCTACAACTTTATCATCCAATCCTTAAACTAATGCTATGTTCCCTGGGTTACTTGAAACAATTTAATCTTTCCTTGAAGGAACTTACAAGTAACTACACAATCACCTTATGATTAGTATGCTTAAATTCCTTACAGATAAACACACAAGAACAATAAAAGAAATGTAAAGAGACAATTCAGATGCAGAAAAGAGATTGAAAAATATTTTATTGATGTCTCAAAGCTTCAAGTACATTTAGATAGATGAATAGTACAAAGGTTCAGACATAATTTTAGTCTGCCTTGTAATTCTATTAAAGTTTCCAAATCTCTCTCTATGTTACAAAAAGGTTACAATTACATATATATAGTCTCAAATCATCTTGGAATCCTTAAAAAAAGGATGCAACAAGCTTCATATGATTAGGAGACCTAACCCTAAAAACATAGAAAAGACAAAAGACAAGAAAACTCCAAGCAGTGGGAGGATAGAACTAAAGAATGAAATCTGAGTTGCACTTTGTCCTTTTGTGGATGTTGGCACCTTTGTCTGCATATATTTAGGATAGTATCTAATAGTTGTAATAAGATTTAGTACCCAGAAATATAGGCTAACCTACACTAATCTCTTCAAAATTACTAACCTTCTTGTGCTCATAGATCAGGTGCCATGTGTCCTTCATTCCTCATCCATGACATCCAAGTCAATTGCAATAGGCTTCTTCTTCTTGGGCATTGTCATGATGTCCCATGCTATCACATCTTCCTCCTTAGGCCACTCAAAATTCTGAATACTTTCCAGCTGAGCCTTCTTCCTTTCCCACCTAGCATCTGTTATGCTTTTAACATCTACAATGAACTTATTGCAGTCTGATTTTGGCTTTATTACCTCATCGAAAAGTTTGTTGAGCCTCTCCATATCTAATTCCCCTTGATCAGAGACATAAAAGTCCTTTTTTGGAAGCGCATCATCAAAATCTAATCCCCATAACCCTAATGGTTTGATCTGATCATCCTCAGTTCTCATAGGAGATAGAAACCTACTATAACTTACCTCAAACATCTTCAACTTGGCATCAATTTGATTGGATTTTCCTTTGAATAAAGATAAAGTAGCCCCAATATGTTATATTTCTATACCAATCAAAGTCACTATTTCTGGTAGATCTGATCTTAATGGTTGTACTGATGCCAATCTCTTAAAAAGTGATGTTCTTCCAGACCAAGTTGCATAATAGGGAGTAAAAATTTTCAAAAAGTTGGCCACCTCTACTTATAGGCCTGGCAACCTGCCATAAGTCCCATACACCACATTATTGTTATCTTTGATGGTGTCAATTATATGCTGAAAACTCTAAGCTAAAGCTTCCAAAATCACATTGTTATGCTCTGTAACCCCTAGTTCTATTTCAATAGGTATCTCCCATGTATCCTCTGTTCAGATCTCTATATGCTTTACCTCTTTAGGCTCAACATGGGCTGGCTCTGCTATCAAAATTATCTAGTAAGATAATTTATGAGCTTCTCCTATTCTTTGATCTGTATTAATGATAGCTCCCTATCCTTTACAATATCACTAGTATTGCTAGCAAGTTTTTGCAATTTCTCTAATAGTTGGGCTGTTTTGGCCTCATTGAGCTGATCAAAGTGGGTCATCACTTGGGATATTTCCAAATCTCCTATATTTTCTAATGTCCAAATGATCTTTTTCCCCTCCATCTTCTCTTGAATGTTTAGAATTGATGACTTTTGATCTTTAGGAGCCAAGCTCCACATTGCAAGTGCCTAAGATTTAGGGTTATACCCAAACCCTCTGATCATATCTCCCACCTGAGTCTTTGATGACAATTTGACATCAGGTTGCCTTCTAATCTGATCAATTATGAATGTTGAGGACAAGTCCCAACCCTCTACAAATAATATTACACTGGCCTTGACCAGTTGTCTTTCTTGTTCAGGTGTAATCTCCTCAGATTCAGGATCATAATCCTACAATGTTTGTGAGGCTTCCTGAGTGACTGGGTCACCACCTGCTAATTGAAACTCCTTTCCAATTTGTTTTTTGTTATTCCATATGAGGTAATCCTTGAATTCTCTTTTCTTGATAAAGTTGTCATCCTTGAGGAATTCCTCTTGATGCATTAACCTTTCATCAATACATGACCTAAGAGGTAATTCTCACTCTTCCTCTGTATCCTTTTGTAATTTTTTCCCTGCCCTAATATTTTTTTTCAACAAATGATCATAGGGCCTATTCCCACTTATCAGAGCTCTAACTCTCTCTGTCTTCTTTTTTATAGAAGGCTCCCCTATTTCTAGCTTTTGTTTCTTTGGTGGGGGCTCATTTGTCACTTCTTTCTCTGGGACCTTTGTTAGGTCAATAAAATCTTCCCCCTCAACTACCTATTGTAATGAAACTACTTTGTAATCTAGATAGGAAGTAGAAGAAGGATATCCCTGATCACTATCATCATCATATTCAGACTCTGATCGGTCCCTATGGCCTTTCTCAGGAACCACTAGTGCTTCCTCCAATTGGTTGCATAAAAGAGTATGGGATTTAATCATTTCATCTAGCCTTTTAAGATAAGGTATGTCATGGTAGAAACCTCCAAAATTCATTCCCTTTCTCTTCACCTACCTCTCTAGGTCCATAAGTTCATTGAACCTAATTTCTCTTCTGTCCACCTCCTCATCTTCTAAGATGTTTCTTATTAAATCTTCCTCCATACACTCTTCATGTCCTTTTGTGTAGGGGATGGTTGGTGTGAGAAATTTCTTTGCACTCATGATAAAACCATCTGTATCAACATGTCTATGCAGGGCCACATTCATTCTATAATGGTTCATCCAGGCATTCACTAGGTCCAGTGCTCCTTTTCCAATAGTGAAGTTATAAATCCTGAATTGCCTGGGGGTAAATGTACCCTTCCTTTGTGATGCCAACTACTCTTTGTTTGTCAAAATGAGCTTCCTGGTGAACTCCATTGCAACTATCCTTGGTGGTACATGGTATGGAAAAATATGTGGAGGGTGGGAGAAACCATAAACCCTCATTATTTTGAAATTCTTTTCATAGTAAAAATCCCCCCGATTATGGTCTTCTGGCCATTTATCCAAATATTGGCAAGGCCTCAATAGTTGGATTACCTTAATAGGTAACCTAGGTTTGTCAACACCTATGAACTTAAGAAGTGGATAGATTATCATGTTTTAAAAAAAATAGAACTCTTGCTCCCTAGATGTATAATTCTAGACTCTGAGCCAAAATTGAATAGAGTTGGGCTGATTGTAGTGGAACCTTTGTGGCTGAAAAAACTAACAATTCATGAATGGGAAATTGTAGTATAGGATCATCAGATGCATGCAGATTGAATAATGCATGAATCTAGGATGATACTTCTTACTCTATATATCTACAAATCCTTGATGCATCTAGTCAATGTGTAGTAATATTTTGAAGTGGTATGGAGGTTCTACATATCCAATACCATCATCATAATATCTGAGGTGATCCTCTCTTCCCCAACATATTTTCCAAGCACTCTACAAAGTTCATATGATATGTACTTGATAAATAAATTAAGGTCTTTGTAGTAATATGGGGTGGCTCCTGGCATGGGGGCTATATAGGTTTTCATTTTCTTAGGGACATGATGATCCCTAATTAACTTAGCAGCAATGCTAGATTCTCTGGTGTATCTATTCTCTATGCTCTTCAGATTTATTTCAATAGCCATAGGGTAGTATAGATTGAAGGCTTTCATGAAGGTATTTTGGTCCAAAGTGAGTAAGGGCTTTCCATCATTTCTCTTAATGGTTTTGGTTAAGGGGTCATATCTACTGGCCAATTCTAATATGAAATTGACATCAACAAACATGCCAAGAGCTATCAACTGGCTAATCCATAGGTCCAAGGGTTTGAGATAGGCATAGGTTCATCACTATTATTAAAGAAATAATTGAACAGTGAATATCCTGATGAACCAGGTGTTTTTGCATCTCTAATATAGGCCATATCATCAATTAAAACATCAATACTAACCTTTCAATTTTGGTTGGAGCCTCAAAGAAAAGTGAGAAATTCATTTGAGTAGTTCCTTTTACCCTTTGATTCATCATCGAAATCCTCACTTCTTCCACTGGTTGATACCATACTCTGTGCTTGGCTCGTCTTTCCTTTCTATTATGCTCTCAGCCCTTATTACCGATATTGAAACAAATCTACTAAAAACCCTCACCACCAACTGTGAATTATCCTGAAATCTATAGCTCTGAGCTTTGAATACACTGCAAATTATAATTTCTACCAAATTCTATCTGAATCACTTACTACTGGAAATTTCACTTTTCTCATAAAGCACTAAATTCTCTATGAACTCTTTGCTCTGAGAAATTTGAAGCTTAGTAGGAATGAAATGTTAATGGAAAAGTACATACTTATAATCAAGAATTTAATGCAGATGTCTCTTCAAGCTAGTAAACTTGCATTTAGTCATCTCTGCCATTAGTTCCATGCACTATGACATCAATTTTTGGTTTTATCTGTGGCATTCAAACTGTTAGACAATCAATTTCTAATGAGTGTTTTGGCATATAAAACCTTATAAAATTCAAAATCAAATCAAAATAAAATCTGATTGGCTGCATTTAAATCATATTACGACTACTTTCCCATTTGTAAAATTCTCTTTAACCTGATTGGTCAGTAATTGTCCATGATGGCATCGCTAAAAAGTCCATTTTTAACTTAGGTTAACATCTAGCGACCTAGCAACTTAGTGATCTCCTTGTCGCTTAATACTTTTTCCAACTATAGTTTCTTTAAGAGACTTAGCGACTACCGTAGGATCAACCATTAAATCAATGGTTGTCATGATGTCGCTTAATATTTTAACTCAACCTTTCATCTTACATAGACAATGTGACAAAGTGCATTCTTAACTATTCTTTACCTTGGGTTGCATCTGGAGATTCAGTGACTATGGAAGCACTATATCGCTGGATCATTTTCTTAACTCATGTTTAATCAAGATACAATGTGACTAAACATATTAGTCTCTTAATCAAATGATTATCTTATCCTTTTAATTTGCATCTAAAGACTCGGTGACTGTGGAAATATATGTCACTGGATCATTTTCTTAACTCATGTTTAATCAAGAGACAACGCGACTAAACATATTAGTTTCTTAATCACATGATTACCTTATCCTTTTAATTTCCATCTGGAGACAATGTGACCACCATTGATCTCATTTTTTTCAGCATCAAACAGTTGTCACTAAGTCTCATAATCCTTATTACAAACCCTAATCTTTCATGAGACTCAGTGACAAATGGACGCGTCATACCTTTTCCTCTTGTCTCTTAATTGCTTGATCACTTTTGAATTTTCAATCTTATCATGGACCACGTGACTACCATTAGATCTTACCTTCATCAGATGGTTGTCATCTAATCTCTTGATTTTTGACTTAACTCATCTCCCTTCATGCGACTGCATGACAACACCTTTATTTAATCTTACACTTAACCTTTGGTTTATCCAAAGACTTAGCGACTACTGAATCTCCATGTTGCTTGATGATTTCTTAACCATAGTTAAAATCAGGAGACTTCCTGACTATCATTAGATTGAAACTCTGATCAATGGTTGTCACTTAATCTCCAGTTCTTTTACTTAACTGAATTTTGATCATGAGACTTGGTGACAACATTGAGACTTTAACACTTGAAGTTAACTCATGACCATAGGTTTCATCAGGAAATAATGCGACTGAGAACATCTTGATGTCACAAAATAAAATAATTAACTCTGATTTCATCAAGAGACAACATGACTACCGTCACATCTGATCTTCAAATCAACGGTCTACAGTAAGTCTCATTATCATTTAAGTATATTCTATTTTATCAAGAGACTACGCAACCAAAGCTTTTTGCCAAGTCTCCAGGTTATAAACAATATTCATTTTTTCTTATAATACTTGGTGACTAAGAAATAAGCACATGCAAATAAGCTCAGACTTAAGTGATAAAAAGGTAATACAGAAATAGAATGAACTTGAGAATTTTAGGGATTTTCTGCAACTTCGAGCAAAATTTACTCAAGGGCTTAGGATTTTGACATTTTTAGCTAGGTTTTGAGAAAAATAGCATTTTTAGAGGCAAACAAGTAATTTAGCACATGATTTTTTGACCTTCTGAGTGTAGGAAAGACAAGCTTCTCAAAAAATTTCAGGACAAACTCCAAAACAGAAAATACAATCAACAGTGGCTCTATCTGAGGATGGCTAAACACCAGTTTATGGCAAAGAATCTTAGAATCTCTGGTTGCAGACCTCTTATTTGACACAGACTAAACTACAGCTTAAGGGAAACACAAAACTGAAAGAAACTATATACAATATAATGCATACTTACTTGTGCATAAAACTTTGTTTTGCAATTGAAGAAGGGCTTTAGAAATTGTCAATGCACTGGAAACTCAAAATCTTCTCCATCCATGTTCTTTAGTAAATAGGAATCTTTTCCAAAGCTTTGTGAAATAATAAATGGCCCAAGCCATAAAGACTCAAATTTTTTATGCTTTCCTTTATCTTCTGATCTCACATTCCATTGAGGAACTAGGTCATCTAGTTGGAATTTTCTATCAGTATCCCTTTTGTCAAATAGATATTTCATCATTCATGTTGTCATTTGATGTTTTCCTTCTTGCTATCTCTTCTTGTTTCATCCAACTCTACCATTTGAATCATTCTATTCTGCATACTGTCAGAAACATCTAACTGCTCTTCTTCCATGAATAGATATACAGGCAATAGATTGTTAATAGGCATTTTTGACTGTAGACCATATACCAATTCAAATGGTGACTTACCAATGGCCTTCTTAACTATTATTATATCAGCCTAGAGTGCTAACTTTAATTTGGTATGCCATGCTCTCTTATTCTTTTCAAGAGTCTTTTTTAATATCTTTAATATACTCTTATTACTGGATTCATCTTGACCATTTGCCGATGGGTTGTATGGGGATGAATATGACATTATGATCCCATATTTCTCATAGAAATCTATTATTTCTTCTAATCTAAAGCACATGGAATTATCCATTATTACCTTTAAAGGTACACCAAATCTAGTCAGAATATTCTCCATTAGAAATTCAGTGACTACCTTACTTGTTTCCTTTTTTGTAGGAATGGCTTCAATCCACTTTCTAAAATAATCACTGGCTACCGGTATCTAGTTGTGTCCTCCACTGCATTTTTCTGCAAACTCACCAATAAAATCAATTCCCCATATAGAAAAATGGGCTTCAGCACTCACTGGGTTTAACAATAAGGCTCCTAAAAATTTGGGCTTATTTGAGAACATCTGACAAGGTTCACATTTTTTGACATATGCATATGTATCTTTGAATAAACAAGGCCAATAGTAACTAGCCCTTAAAATCTTGTGGGTAGTGGTCTTGGCAGAAAAGTGACCTCCACACTCCCCTGCATGCATCTCATTTAAAACTTTCTCAAATTGGCTTTGATCCAAACATAACAATAATACACCATTTCTATCTTTTTGGTACAAATCTCCTTTGACTAAGGTGTATTTTTGAGCTTGCAATTTGAGACTTCTCTTTTGATTGTCATTCATAGTGTCAGGACACTTGGAATTATTTAAAAAGTACACAATATTAGCATAAAATGGTTGTCTTTCTATACTTGTCACTGTTAGATCATGTGTTTCTATATCATTCACTTCTACCAAATCCAAGTTATCCTCTGTCATGAGTTTGGCCAAACGTTGATGTCTTATTAACTTTGTAATGTGGATTTCAAGATTAAACTCCTAAATTCTATTGATCCACTTACATCTCTTACCAGTCACTTCTGACTGAGTAAGAATATTCTTTAAATACTGAGTGAGGGACATATGCATGCACCTTAGCACAGACCAAATATGGTCTAAAATATTTTACATCTTTTACTAAAGTATATGCCTGCTTCTCCATCATCTCATAATTTAGCTCTATAGCTTGGAGAGATTTACTATAAAAATATATTAGATTCTCAAATCCTTCATCTTTTTGTAGTAAAATAGAAACAATTGTATGATAAGATGCAAAAGAAAATAGAGAAAAGGACTTACTATAATCAGGTGATTTCAGAACATGAGCCTCTTGCACTGCCTTCTTTATTATTTCAAATGTCGTATGAGCTTCTTAATTCCAATTAAATTTTGCATCCTTTTTAGCAAATTTATGATAGGTTTAACAATTTCTACAAATTTTTCTATAAATTCTCTAACAAAATTAATCTTTCCTAAGGAAGATTGAACTCTATTTAAGTTTTTTGGAGCAATGACCTGGATTGCTTCTATTCTTTCTGGGTCTATTCTTACTCCATCTTTAGATACTATATGTCCCAACAACTTTCCCACCTATACTCCAAAGTGACATTTCTTAGGATTTAATGAAACACCATATTCTAAATCTTTATTGAAAATTTTACACAGGTGTTCACAATGATCTTCAGCCCTTTTAGAGTATGCAGTTAGATCACCTTGATAATTGAGCATGAACAAGTCAATAATTCTTTAAAAGCAACATCCATGGCCCTCTAAAAATTTGCTTCTACATTTATCAATCCAAATGGCATTCTGATATAGACATAAGTCCCCCAAGGAGTGGTAAATGCAGTCTTGTACTGCTCTGATTCCTTTACTAAAACTTGGTTGTAGCCTGAGAAACCATCCATCATTGATAGCAGCTCACAACCAGTCACTTTATGTAACATTGCCTCCATGTTGGGTAAAGAATAGTTATCTTTTAGTGAGGCTATATTCAAATTTCTGAAATCCACACATAATCTGATGTCACCATTTTTTTTCTTACTGGTACCAAGTTTGATACTCATGTTGAGTGTCTGATAGGCTGGATAATCCCAGTATCTTTTAACTTTATCAATTCTTGCTGCATCTTAGGAGCCAGGAAAGGATTAATAGGCCTTTGTTTTTTCCTAAATGGTTTCACCTCTAACTTTAGTGGGATCTCATGTTGGAAATAGTCTTCCCTATAAGATTTTAAATCCTCATATGACCATGCAAACATGCTTATATTTTCTCAAAAATTTAATCAAATTTGTCCTTAAATGGGAATCTAAACCTTTTCCACTGTAAACAACTTGAGGACTGGTTTCTGATCCTAAGTTAATTTCCTCCAAGTCCTCAACCTTAGTATTGCTTATTTTTGTTGAGTGATCATTCTGACTACTGAACAATGCTTCAAGTTCAACCAGACCCCTAGGAATCTGATTGGAACTCAATTGGACAACCTCATTTCGTAAGACATAATATTTACCATTATTGTTCTCAAGTAAATTATTGCAATCTATGCATTGATTCTCATAATGGTCCAGACACTGAATGAATCTAAAAATGTCTTGGTCACCCTGAAAAACTTGCCAGTTGTATATATTATCTGGAACAACTGGTCTTGTCTTAACTTCAATTATTGATACCCTATGTAAAGTTTGATCATCAGTTTTCAGAGCAACATTTGCTACGAAATTTGCCATTATATTGTTTGACCTTTCTGTCCAACTTATATCAAAGGCATCAAACATTTCAATTTGATCCCAAATAACATATTTATACATCTTTAATCTATCATTTTCACTACATATTTGGACCTTATTTGGGCTACCACTAATTCAGAATCACCATAAACCTCTAAACATTTTATTCCATGTTTAATGGCAATTTCTAGCCCTAAAGATAAAGCCTCATACTCTATTGTATTATTTGTACATTGAAAGGATAGAAAAAAAAAATATTTGAAAGTTGTACCTGATGGAGATACTAGTAATACACGAGCTCCTAATCCTTCTTTTGAGAAAGCTCCATCAAAATACATTTTCCACAATCCATCATTTTGTACAGTCAATTCTTTAACCAGAGGATCAATATTTTCACTCTGATGATGATGATCAGTCCTCTATACTATGAATTTCTCCATATCCACATCAATACAATAGTTAATTTTAGTGTCTTCATACCACTCAATCATGTGAGGAGTCCTACCTTCTCTTGAAACTCTAACATTATTTCCATTAATGTTAAAAGTAGCATATGATAAATCACTTTGTATACTACCTCCCATTGAAGCACTCCACTTTCTAGATAATAACATCCCATAATGTGGTGGTATGTCAACAACAAGAACATTCATAGTTAAAATCACATCAGGACACATTGCTAATTTGTAAGGCATGGATTCAATAGTACCAATAATAGGGACTTCCATAGAATCCATTGCTTGACATCTCCCATGAGGAGTGTCCACTTGTAATCCCATAGACTTCATAATTTCTACTGGCATGACAGTGTTTGATGCTCCTGAATCAATCATACAATTTTTTAGCATCCTTCCATTAATTACCAATGTTAGAAAAAATGGGTCTACAACCTTAGTAGAAGTAGTTGTGTTTAAGAAAATCAGAGGAATCTCAGAAATCATTACTTCAGCTTACTTCCCTTTGTTACTTGGTCTCTTATCAACATTTTTTGGACTTTGAACTTTCACTATAGGCACACTGTTTAATAGTGATAGAACATTTTCTTTATGTTCCTTGATTCTCATCATCTCTAGAAATGGAAATTTTACAGTAATTTGAGATAAAAAGTGACCCATGTCTACTGGAGTATATTTTATATCTGAGGACTTTGGTTTTTCAACAATAATATTATTTTCCTCAGTCTATATGTTCAGAGTTGGTTTTTCTTTCTTAGATTTTTTGTTTTCTATCTTAAGAGAAGTACTTGTTTCTTGTACTTTTGCTTTTCCTTCTTGTACAACAATAGGCTCTATGGATTTAATTATAATCTTGACCTTAGGTGTTTTTGCACTTTCCCCAGGTTCATCTTTCTTTTGTACATATTTGGTGTCTTTTTTAATTTTCTTTTATAAATACACTAGATGGTTGACTACCAGTACCCCCAACTATTATATTCCTTAAATGATGGTTGCTTCTAGCTTTGTTCACCAGATCTATAGTAATTCTTGATTTTTCTTCATCTAAAGATTTTCTGACCAATGGAAGGTCTTGATTATTTTGTGCATAACATCTTATATGGTCATATGTTCCTTCTATCTCACTGTCTGATAAAATTTGTTGATGATGAATCTCTACATTTTCTTGTGAACCATATGAATCATGATTTTCAATTTCATTATCTGAGTCTACATCATGACATGAATAGGCATTTTTCATATTATAATCACATTGTTCACTTTCATCATTCCCCTATTCTTCATTTGTTTTTAGATCTAAGGAAACAATGCATAAATTAGGATTATGTGTGGCTTCACAAGCCTCACACTAGAAATCATCATTACACAAATGGACAACATTTTTATGCAAAGGGTCTGGATTTTTGTTCTTAGGTTTTTCTTTTCTAGGTGGAGCAATAGGCTTCCCATTCTTAAACTGAGATCCATAAGGATGATTTTTCATTCTATTCTGAGGATTATGAGTGCTATTATAGGAAGGCCTATTATTTTGACAAGCCCTATACTCTTTATGTTTTGGTTCCTTTATGTTACTCCTACTAAACTATGCATCATCTCTCCTATTCATTTTACCAGACACCCTTCTATTCATCTTAATATTTACTTCTATCTTGTAAGCATCAGTGAGGGTTCTAGGATTTTTATCCCTAAGAGCATAACCCATTTTAGAATCAAAAGCATTTAAATAGGTTGCTAGACATACCTCTTCATCCAGCCTTATTTTTTGAAACAATTTATGCATTTCTCTTTGGAATCTGGTATTGAACTCGGTGACCTCTTCATTATAGTTCTTTTTGATGTTATTGAACTCGTTCAGTAAGAACCCTTTATTTGTCTTATCACCATATTGATCTTTAAATAACTCAATTAATTCATCCATGGAAGCAACGTAGCCATTAGAAAGACTTATAAACCATTCTCTAGCATCCTCTACTAGAGACTGAACAAAAAGATTCATGAACACATCTTCATAAATAATATTCAAATCATCAACAAAATTAATGAATTTTCTTAAGTGTGGTTCACAAGAGATGACATTATTACCTGTAAATTTTGGGAGCTTTTCTCCTACATCACCCACATCTTTTGGAAATACATTTGGGTATCCAGGAATGTCAATAAAATTAAACTTCTTATACCTTTCAACATTCAATGGTTTCCTTTGGAAATTATCAGTCTCTTTGAAAGTAGTATCTTTTGCTTTGGAAGATGTTGTGTTCTCAGTTCCAGCATAAGAATATTTGGAAGATTGCAAAAAATCTATTTTCTTTTTAATTTCTATTGTTGGAGCTTCCATATAATCCTTTTCTAGCATCTTTTCCATGGTTTCCTTTTCTATTCTTAGTCTTTCAAGATCAATATCCAATTTGGACATTTTCTCTGCTAGGACCTTCTGAACTTTAGGCTCTTCAAATTTTCTTTCATTGAGATTTTGTTTACCTTTGTCCTTAACATTTTGTGAACTAGAAGCTCTGTGAGTGTTGGGTATTTCTTTGTTCTTTTGAGACTACTTAGTATTTCTTGTAGTTTGATGTCTTGAGGATCTTCTTCTACTTCTGTCAACATCCTTATGTTCATGTTTTTTCTTTCTAAGTTATTTTTCCCTTTTCATCTGCCAAATAAGGGTAAGATGTTTCATGATGAGTCTTTCCTCCTTAGCAAGCTTATGATAAGGAACCTCAGAATCTGAACATATGGCATCTATTCTTTCTCATTCACTAGAAGTGGAAGTAGCTGCAAATATTTCTAATTTTCTTTCTAAAGTTTCTTCATATTCTGAAGTATTTCCTTCGTAATTAAACAGATTACTACCTTCATCTCTCCTAGTAGTGCTATCTTGGCTTCTTGGAAAATTTTGATCTATATTGACTTGGTTTATTTTCTTCCTCCAAGACATCTCCATTCTTGAAGTTTATGGGATTCCTCCATCTAATGCAATTTCAGGATTCCCCTAGTTTTTGACCTAGTATTCATTTTGAAAGATGTTTACTTAACTTGTACTGATCTCAGAGATTTAACTTTAGAATCGCCACCCAATAGTTGTTTGGGATGAATGAATACTTATCAAAATGACCTTGGAAACTAGAACTATAATTATATTATCTTTGAAAACCTTAGAGTATTTGAATACTTTTACCAAAACTTTACTATCTCTATTCCCCAACAGACTTGTCTGTTTTAACCAGATTCTAGGATACTTCTTAGATACAATTAACTATACCAAATCCCCAGTAGAGTCACCAAATTTTTAGCACTTTTTCTTGTAGCACAACCTATAAAGTGACAGTATATTTTATACTTGAATGCAAACTCCTTTTTATTCAAGATAAAGGCTAATTGATGAGGTATTTGATAACACTCGGGATACCTATTATCACCTCCTTCTTTTTTGAGCTCCACAAACTCAGGTAGCTATTACCTATGATAGATTACTTATTCTTCAGTCAATGTTTTTAGTGGACTAGTTCACACATTGGTTTGTTACTTCTAACCTCACTGTAACAACTTATAAAATACCTTGGAGATTGCAATGATTATTTTAAAATAGAGTACTATAAGCTAGGCTATGGTCTTGATAACATAAATCAATGAGACAAGGACTTTTATCCTTCTTCCTTTTTATTTTAGGAGGGGAAACCTAATGATCCTCTCTTCAAGGAATCAACAAACTGATTTGTATCCTAAGAATGCAATCCCTTGAATGTAATTATCTATTTTGTAGTGTATATGATTAAGTAATTTGAAAATATTGGATTGTAAATCAATTACTTAACAAACATAAAACCAGTGCCTAATCCCTGGGCTATGAGTCAATATCTTGTATAAATCCATAGTGACGTGATCAATGAAACACTTGCAAAAAAGATAGAATACCTTTTAAAATATCCTCTCCCTACAACTTTATCATCCAATCCTTAAACTAATGCTATGTTCCCAAGGTTACTTGAAACAATTTAATCTTTCCTTGAATTAACTTACAAGTAATTGCATATTCACCTTATGATCAGTATGCTTAAATGCCTTATAGATAAACACATAAGAACAATAACAAAAATGTAAAGAGACAATTTAGATGTAGAAAAGAGATTGCAAAATATTTTATTGACGTCTCAAAGCTTCAAATACATTTAGATAGACAAATAGTACAAAGGTTTGGACACAATTTGTCTACCTTGTAATTCTATTAAACTTGCCAACTCTTTCTCTCTCTATTACAAAAAGGTTACAATTACATATATATAGTCTCAAATCATCTTTTAATCCTTAAGACAAGGATACAACAAGCTTCGGATGATTTGGAGACCTAACCCTAAAAATATAGAAAAGACAAAATACAAGAAAACTCCAAGCGGTGTGAGGACAAAACTAAAGAATGAAATCTGATTTGCACTTTGTCCTTTTGTGGATGTTAGCACCTTTGTCTACATATATTCAGGATAGTATCTTATATTTGTAATTAGACGTAGTGACCACCAATACAGGCTAACCTACACTAATCTCTTCAAGATTACTAACCTTCCTATTCTCATAGATCAAGTGTCATGTGTCCTTCATTCTTCATCCATGACATCCAAGTCAACAGTGACAAGGTTATTTTTCTTGGGCTTTGTCATGATGTCACATGATGTCACATCTTCTTCCTTAGGCCACTCAAAATTTTGAATACTTTCCAGCTGAACCTTCTTCCTTTCCCACCTAGCACATTTTATGCTTTTAACATCTACAATGAACTTATTCCAGTCTATTTTTGCCTTTATTGCCTCATCCAAATTTTTTCTGAACCTCTCCCTATCTAATTCCCCTTGATCAGAGACATAAATGTCTTTTTTGGGAAGCACATCATCAAAATCTAATCCACATAACCCTAATGGTTTGATCTGATTATCCTAAGTTCTAATAGGAGGTACAAACCTACTATAACTTACCCCAAACTTCTTCAACTTGACATCAATTTTATTGGATTTTCCTTTGAAGAAAGATAAAGTAGCCCCAATCTGTTCTATTTATGTACAAACCAAAGTCACTATTTCTGGTAGATCTGATCTTAATGGTTGTATTGATGCCAATCTCTCAAAAAGTGATGTTCTTCTAGACCAAGTTGCATAATAGGGAGTCAAAATTGTCAAAAAGTTGGACACCTCTGCTTGTAGGCCTGGAAACCTTTCATAAGCCCCATACACCACATAAATCTTATCTTTGATGGTGTCAATTATATGCTGCAAAATTTAAGATAAAGCTTCCAAAATCACATTGTTATGCTCTGTAACCCCTAGCTCTATTTCAGCAGGTATCTCCCCTGTATCCTCTGTTTAGATATCTATATGCTTTACCTCTTTAGGCTCAACAGGGGCTAGCTCTGCTATCTCTAGAAATTGTCTAGTAAGATCATTTATGATCTTCTCATATTCTTTGATCTTTATTAATGCTATCTCCCTATCCTTTACAATATCACTAGTATTACTAGCAAGTTTTTGCAATTTCTGTACTAGTTGGGTTGTTTTGGCTTCATTGAGCTGACAAAAGTGGGTCATCACTTGGGATATTTCCAAACCCCCTATATTTTCCAATGTCCAAATGATCTTGTTCCCCTCCATCTTCTCTTTAATGTTCAAAATTGATGGCTTTTGATCTTTAGGAGCCAAGCTCCACACTGCAAGTGCCTGAGATTTATGGTTATATCCAAACGCTCTAATCATATCTCCCACCTGAGTCTCTAATGACAATTTGAAATTAGGTTTCCCACTAATCTAATAAATTATGAATGCTAAGGAAAAGTCCCATCCCTCCAGAAAAACATTCACTAGCCTTGACCAGTTATCTTGCTTGTTCAGGTGTAATCTCCTCAGATTTAGGATCATAATCCTGCAATGTTTGTAAGACTTGCTGAGTGAATGGGTCACCACCTGCTAATTGAAACTCCTTTCCAATTTTCTGTTTCTTATTCCATATGAGGAAATCCTTGAATTCTCTTTTCTTGATAAATTTTTCATCCTTGAGGAATTCCTCTTGATGCATCAACCTTTCATTAGTACATGACCTAAGAGGTAATTCTTCCTCTTCCTTTGTATCATTTTGTAATTTTTTCCCTTCCTTGATCTATTTTCTCAACAAATGATAAAAGGGGCTATTCCCAGTTATCAGAGCTCCAACTCTATCTATCTTCTATTTTATAGAAGGCTCCCCTGTTTCTAGTTTTTGTTTCTTTGGTGGTGGCTCATTTGTAACTTCTTTCTCTGGGACCTTTGTTAGGTCAATAACATCTTCCCCCTCAACTTCCTTCTATAATGAAAATTCTTGGTAATCTAGATAAGTAGTAGGTGAAGGATAGCCCTGATCACTATAATCATCATATTCAGACTTTGAGTGGTCCCTATGGCCTTTCTCAGAAACCACTAGTGCTTCCTCCAATTGGTTGCATAAAAGAGTATGGGATTTGATCATTTCATCTAGCCTTTTTTGATAAGGCATGTTAGGGTAGAAACTTCCAAAATTCATTCCCTTTCTCTTCACCTGCCACTCCAGGTCCATAAGCTCATTGAACCTAATTTATCTTATGTCCACCTCCTCATCTTCTAAGATGTTTCTTATTAAATATTTCTTTGTACACTCTTCATGTTCTTTTGTGTAGGGGATAGTTGGTGTGAGCAATTTCTTTGTGCTCATGATAAAAACCTTTGTATCAACATTTCTGTGCAGGGCAACATTCATTCTATAATGTTTCATCCAGGTATTCACTAGGTCTAGAGCTCCTTTTCCAATAGTGAAGTTGTAAATCTTGAATTTCCTAGGGGTAAATGTACCCTTTCTGTGTGATTCCAAGTGCTCTTTGTCTGTCAGAATGAGCTACCTAATTAACTCCATTGCAGCTATCCTTTGTGGTACATGGTATGGAAAAATATGTGGAGGGTGGGAGAAACCATAAACCCTCATTATTGTGAAATTATTTTCATAGTAAAAATCCCCCCAATTATGGTCTCCAGACCATTTATCCAAATATTGGAAAGGCCTCAATAGTTGGATTACCTTAATAGGTAACCTTGGTTTTTCAACACCTATGCACTTAAGAAGTGGATAGATTATCTAGTTTTCAAAAGTACAGAACTCTTTCTCCCTAGATGTATAATTCTAGACTTTGAGCCAAAAGTGAATAGGGTTGGGTTGATTTTGGTGGAACCTTTGTGGCTACAAAAATTGAAAATTCATGACTGATAAATTGTAGTACAGGATCAAATGCATGAGGATTGAATAATGCATGAATCTAGGATGATCCTTCTTACTCTATATATCTACAAATCCTTGATGCATCTGGTCAATGATGTACTAAATGTAGTCACAATTTTAAGTGGTATGGAGGTTCTGCATATCCAATACCATCATCAAAATATCTGAGGTGATCCTCTCTACCCTAGCATCTTTTCCAAGCACTCTACATAGTGCATATGGTATGTACTTGATATGGAAATTAAGGTCTTTGTAGAGATATTGGGTGGCTCCTGGCATGGGGGCTATATAGGTTTTCATTTTCTTAGGGACATGATGATCCCTGATTAATTTAGTAGCAATGCCAGATTCTCTGGTGTATCTATTCTCTAGGCTCTTTAGATTTATTTTAGTAGCCATAGGGTAGTATACATTGAAGGCTTTCATGAAGGTATTATGGTCCAAAGTGAGTAAGGGCTTTCCATCATCCCTCTTAATGGTTTTGGTTAATGGGTCATATTTATTGGCCAATTCTAATATGAAATCGACATCAACAAAGATGTTAGGAACTATCAACCTGGCTAATCCATAGGCCCAAGGGTTTGAGATAGGCATAGGTTCATCACTATTATTAAAGAAATAATTGAACAGTGAATATCCTGATGAACCAAGTATTTTTTCATCTCAAATATAGGCCATATCATCATTTAAAACCTTAGCACTAACCTTTCAATTTTGGCTAGAGCCTGGAAGCAAAGTGAGCAATTCATTTGAGTAGTTCTTTTTACCCTTTGATTCATAATTGACATCTTCACTTCTTCCACTGGTGGATGCCATACTCTGTGCTTGACTCATCTTTCCTTTCTATTCTTCTCTCAACCTTAATCACTAATATTGAAACAAATCTACTAAAAATTCTCACCACCAACTATGAATTATCCTGAAATCTATAGCTCTGAACTTTGAATACACTGTAAACTACAATTTCTACCAAATTCTGAATCAAGAAAACATCTATCTAAATCACTTACTGCTGGAAATTTCAGTTTTCTCATAAAGCACCAAATTCTCTATGAACTCTTTTCTCATAGAAATTGGAAGCTTGGTAAGAATGAAATGATAATGGACAAGTATAATTATAATTAGGAATTCAATGCAGATGTCTCTTCGAGCTGGTAAACTTGCATTTAGCCATTTTCTCCATTAGTTCCATGCACTGTGACATCAATTTTTGGTTTTAGTCATGGCATTCAAACTATCAGGAAATAAATTTCTAATGAGTGTTTTGGCATATAAAACCTTATAAAATTCAAAATCAAATCAAAATGAAATCTGATGGCTGCATTTAACTCATATTACGGCTACTTTTCCATCTGTCAAATTCTCTTTAATTTGATTGGTCAGCAATTGTCTATGATGGTGTCGCTAAAAAGTTCATTTCTAACTTAGGTTGACATCTAGCGACCTAGCGACTGAGTGATCTCCTTGTCACTTAATACTTTTGCCAATTTTAGTTTCTTCAAGAGACTTAGGAACTACCGCAGGATCAACCATTAAATCAACGGTTGTCGTGATGTCACTTAATCTTTTAACTTAAGCTTTCATCTTACAGAGACAACATGAAAAAGCACATTCTTAACTATTCTTTATCTTGGGTTGCATCTGGAGACTCAGAAACTATGGAAACTCTATGTCACTGGATCATTTTCTTAACTCATGTTTAATCAAGAGACACCGTGACTAAACATATTAGTCCCTTAATCGCGTGATTACCTTATCCTTTTAATTTACATCTGGAGACTCAGCAACTATGGAAACTCTATGTCACTAGATCATTTTCTTAAATCATGTTTAATCAAGAGACAATGCAAATAAACATATAAGTCTCTTAATTGCATGATTACCTTATCCTTTTAATTTGCATTTGGAGGCAACGTGACCACCGTTGATCTCACTTTTTTCAGCATCAGACAGTTTTTGCTAAGTCTCATAATACTTACTACAAACCCTAATATTTCATGAGACTCAGTGACAAATGGATGTGTGTCATACCTTTTCCTCTTGTCTCTTAATCGCTTGATCACTTTTGAATTTTCAATCTTATCAAGTGACCATGTGACTATTGTTAGATCTTACCTTCATTAGATGGTTGTCGTCTAATCTCTTGATTTTTGACTTAACTCATCTCCCTTTACATGACTACATGACAAAACCTTTATTTAATCTGACACTTAACCTTTAGTTTATCCAGAGACTTAGAGACTACTGAATCTCCATGTCGCTTGATGATTTCTGAACCATAGTTACAATCAGGAGACTTCCTGACTATCGTTAGATTAAAACTCTGAACAACGGTTGTCGCTTAATCTCTAGTACTTTTACTTAACTCTATTTTGATCACGAGACCTAGTGTTAACATTGAGAATTTAACACTTGAAGTTAACTCATGATGATAGGTTTCATCAGTAGATAATGTGACTAAGCACATCTCAAAGTCTCCAAATAAAATAAATAACTCTGATTCCATCAGGAGACAATGCAACTACCATTAGAACTGATCTTCAAATCAACAGTCTGCGCTAAGTCTCATTACCATTTCAGTATATTCCATTTTATAAAGAGACTATGTGACCAAATCTTTCTGCCAAGTCTCCAGGTTATAAAGAATATTCATTTTTTCTTATGAGACTTAGAAACTAAGAAATAAGCACATGGAAATAAGCTCAAACTTAAGTGATAAAAAGGTAACACAAAAATAGAAAGAACTTGGGAATTTTAGGGCTTTTCTGCAACTTTGAGAAAAATTTACTCAAGGGCTTAGGGTTTTGACATTTTCAACTAGGTTTTGAGAAAAAAAACATTTTCAGAGGAAAAGAAATAATTTGGCACATGATTTTTTGACCTTCTGAGCGTAGGAAAGACAAGCTTCTCAAACATTTTTAGGGAAAGCTCCAAAACAGGACATAAAACCAACACCCTCCTTCATTCTTAGGATAAATAAAGTGGTGTGTGCTATCAGATGTGATTTAGTTACTTTATAAGAGGAGGATATTGTTGCTAAAATACCCAGGTCTTTACCTCTTTCCTACAAACACAAAGTTGCAGCCATTTAGGATATTTGGATAGTGAAAACTATAAAAAGAGACAATATGATTGGTAATATTACTGCTTTTGAGTTAATTTAGTTTTCTAATGCTTTACCTAAGGTATATTTAGTATTCAAAGCCTCTGTATCCAGATGAGACAAGCAGAGGTCAGGTTAAGGAGAAGGATCCACTAGGACAATATCAAGATATGAGAAAGAGTTGAAAGAACTTGAAGGAGAAGAAAGAGAACTTCAAGATTTGGAGGCACTAATTGGTAAAAGGGTACCAAAAGGATTTGGTAAGTACAAATGAAATATACTATATATGTGTGTGTGTGTGTGTGTGTGATATATATATTTTTATATATGTGATGTATGTGTTTATGTGTGTGTGTCTTGGCTCCTAATCCAAGATAAGTAGATCCCAATTGCTTAACCGAAAGGAGATGATCAATGCAAAAAGGAATCAACTAGTTATAGATAAAGAGAGAAAGTGAGATTTAATTTCTTAATTATAAAGTAAAATAATAGATATGAATTTCTTAAAACCTTAATTGAAATGAAACATTTATCTTGGAAGGTAGCAGATCTGGAAATACCTTTTTTTTTATGTCTATATTGAGTTTAGGGAAATTCGGCAACCACGTCTGGAACAGAAATGTAGAAACAAAGAAAACAAAGAAATATTTTTCTTTTTTGAGTTAGATTGACCTTGACCCAAATACGAGGGTGCAATTGCACCCCATTATGTCAACCTTGATCTGCACTACTCTGACGGAAATTATATTCGCGGATCCCGAAAGTTGGTAGAAAAGGGTATCTGAATCTGCTCTATAATTCATTGTCATGTACTTGTACCTACAAGAAAAATAGTTTTGTTTGTTGGGGGAGAGGTTTTCCTTAGTCAAACCCTGATTTAGGAATTAACCTTGAAATCAATAATTGAAATGGAGAAGGCTAGTAAGTAGTAGAAGTAGATCTAACAACGAAGCTATGATATTTTATAGATATGTAATTGTATTTTGAATGTAAACAAGTATGTTAATATGAAAGCTTGGAAACAAAATTAGAAATCATAAATGTAAATCAAAACCTCCATGATTGTATGCTTGGAATCTACGTTGAAGGAAGAATAAATTAATCTTGAGGATACACAAAGGATCTTGAAGGAAGAACACACCACCATGATGGATAGATCTAGGGTTTGAATGATGAATCTTAAATGCTTGAACCAAATCCCTTCAAAGGCTTGAATTATTGAATCCTTGATCTTCAATGGAGAACTTGAAATGATTGAGAAGAATGTAGAACAATGGATACTTGAAAGTAGAAGATAAAGTATTTTTCTCCTAGTAGATTATTATTGCTTCTTAGTCTTGTGTGCTTGAGTCCTTAGTGCTTGTGATTCTTGTCCTTAGAAAGTGAGATGAGAAAAGGCTTCCTTATATACAAATCTAGGGCACAAAATTCTAGAGAGGCTGACATAGGAGAACTAAATTCTAATTAGGCCTATACCCCTATAAGGGGACCTATATTAAATATCTTTTAAGATTCATTACCTTGCAACCCGAAATAGCTTACCCGAAAGTGGGAAAATGAACTTTTGAGTTTCCCCCCGCAAGCAAAAAACTTTCCAATTGAAAAGGAGGAGATGGGCCAAGGTCAAGGTCAACCCTGACCTAGGTTAGGGTTGAGTTTGACCTTGACTTTGGTCAAGGTCAAGGTCAACCTTGACCTTAGAGGGTTAGGACCCCTGGGAAATGTGCTAGGTGGGGTAAATAGTGCCTGGAGAGGCCCAATGAGGGTCCTAAACATGCACAAAAGATGTAGAAGGGCAGAAATGAGAGAAAAACATGATAATGGCCCAAAGAACCCCCTAAGGAGGGATAAACTATCTTAACATAGAAATTCTTCCATTTTAAGATGATACATTAAGCCCCCACTTTAGCGGGAGTATGGAAATCGAGAAAACTCATGGTAAAGTTAGAAGAAAGACTCTAGTGGATCGCCACAAGGTATAACATCAATTAGTCAAGGAAATCAGCCCCAGACCAAGGATTCTAACTCAATATGCATGCACAAGGGTATGAAAGCAAAGATAAAAGGAAAAAAGAAAAAAAGATAAAGCTAAAAAGACACAAAAAGAGGGGTTATTACAAACCCAAATCAACTAGCAAAGGAAACCTTGCCAAGAAATGCATCTTATACTAATACCATATTTGGAAAGCTATGATAAAAGAATAAATGATTGCATAAGAAAGACAAGAGAAACACTATAAATAACATAGCTTCATGATCTAATCCTACTAGCATGAAAGAGAAAGAGAGAAAATAGAGAGTGATTACCTCGCCCAGTAAGATGCCCACCTTATCGTGAATCACCAAGGAGGGAGAGCCCTAAAGTTTCACCCATAAACTAATCTTTGTAGTTGTATTGCATCTTTTGATAGCTTTTGGAATACACATAGATCCACATTCTTGTATCACTATGGAATATAAAATGTGTGTCTCTTCAGGACTTAGGAAATTATATGTGTTACCTTCCAAGGATTTAGCATATTTGAAATTGAAAAATGTGTATCTCTTTATGATTTAGCAACTTATGTGCATTACCTTCCAAGAATTTAGCAAAAAAAAAAAATGAGTGTCTCTTCAGGATTTAGCAACTTATGTACGTTACCTTCTAAGGATTTAGCATGTTGTAAAATTTAAACTATAGTATAAGGGAGACCCTATATATTCCCCCCTTCTTATCATTGCTACCTAATAGACATGATAAGGAAGAGAAGAAGGATACATACTTCAAAAAGTAAGGAGATATCATGTTAGCAACAATGTACACTATATTCTTAGCACAGAGTATTGACCCTTACATCTAAGAGCAATAGATAATTGTGAAAAGGATATGTCACTTATGGAAAAATAATCCTCAAAGAGGAAGAGATCTTATCAACAAGACCCCCATCATAGAAGATTTCTTTAGATAAAATATCATCTTTCAAAGAAAATCAAAGAGGGATCAAAGATTCAATCATCAAGCCCCCTGCAATAAAGAGGAAAAGGAATCTTGGAATGAAGGAAGAAAAATATAATCCCAAGCAATTGAAAGAGTTTATAAAGACCATAATTTTCAAAATAAAGAAGAGGTTATGACCTAGGACAATCACCTCTCATATAAAAGGGTATCCATTTCCAAAACGTAAGTCTTTATAAGGAAATAATGTTGCAGAATAAACAAATGCCACTAAGCTAAGAAAAGTAGATCCTGAGACAAATAGAAAGAAGGAAAACCTTGCCCACATGGATGAAATCAAGGGATATACCAATCAGATCAAGATGTGTTGTAACAAAGAGACATATTTACAAAAAAATGTCTTAGAAAAGATATCATGAAAACTAGAAGAGAGCTATGGATGATTAGGAGCAAAGGAAGTATGTACCATATCATAATACAAAACCATATGGATAGAATATAGAAATAATAATCAATTAAGCTAAAAAACAAAATATATGCTAAGATCATGATGGATCCTATAAAAATGGAAGAAATACCTCTTTTCCCCCAATGAAGAGACAAGAGAGAGAAATATCTATATTATTGAAAAATGAGGGGTATTCCCTGGATGGAAATTATGAATAAATTGTTATACCACACAAGAGTGAGATATAATTCCTAAAGAAGCTCTTTCCCTAACATACATCTTGAAATGCATACAATCAAAAAGTAAATGTGTATTACTATAATGAAAAGGACATTTGTACTTGGAGAGAGCATCTTTTGGCATAGGTTTAAAGATTTCTTTCTTAGAATTCATTAACTGAACATACACCTTCTTAACCACATCTTGAGGGGTATCATGGTAATCTAAGGAAGGTGTTGGAAGAAGAACATGAAGTGGAGGGCGATGATAAAATCAACCACCTTAAATTGAGATAGCGGAAAACCTAGACCATACCTATCTTGTTTAGGGGATAGATAAACTAGATATTTAATACGATGTTCATTAACACCAAGCCCTAAAGCCTTGTAGCCTTGTTTAGCCACCATTTTGTATCCTCTAGTGTACATATCTTGTAAAGCTTCTATAGGAGGTGATTGTTTATGGTGATAATGAGAAAATGTTGTGTAAGGAAAAATGATAGGTTTAGAAGAATCTTATTTGATCTTCCCTTTAATATAATCATGGATCAGATAAGAAGGGGAGGGTAAATCAAAGAATTCTTGCACATCTACATCATGAACCATAGTTTGAGCCCCATCCTAAGTGTGGGAAGAACTAGGGATATAAATGGAGAAATAGGAGTGTGAATATTAGGAATTGGATTAAGAAGGATATGATTAGGATTAGGAATATTAGGAACTAGATTAGGAAACAGGGTATCTTATACCAAATTCTTCACATAATCCAAAAGAGAAGTAAGTCCGCTACACAAATTCTTAATGAATGTTATGAAAGTAGGAAGGCTAGTATTAGTTATTATACAAATAGTGTAAGCAAGTGAAACATGAAGAGTAAAAAACATAATTAAATGGATGATGCTCTCATAAACATCATAAGTACTATAAAGAGATGCTAAGAGAATAATAATGAGGAAAATAATTATACCCGAAAGCATCTTAAAGATCTTCATAGTGAATGAAATGCAAGAAATATTTTTGTATTTTTATGAGTATGTAGATTTTTTTGTATTTTAAAATGAAAGATCATAAAATAAAACTAATCTAATTTGTATGCATATCTAGTCATAAGGAAAAGAGACAAAGCATCTAACACCAAAAATAAAGATTTGTCTATCGTGGGTTCACCAAAATGTAAGATATATTATACCCTAATCAAAACATATTTTGATTAAGATATATTATACCCTAATCAAATCATCATCGGTGGATAAACATGATTCAGTACACAAGGGGAAGGAATCATATACGCCCCCGCTTAGAAGGAATAGTGGAAAAGACATGGAAAAAATAAATCAAACAGGATCATGAACAATAACAAAATCAGCGCACAGCCGACAGGGCATCATGAGGGGAAATACTCCCTGCCACATAAGCGCGATGTTAATAAGAATACAACCACAATTCCTGGTATTTATGTGCGGAAACAAGTGAGCATTGTAGTGGATAGAAATCCAATTACTCAAAAATAGAGTGCATGCTCCGAAACTAGCTTCATCTGCAAATGGGTGGGAGTAGGGGCTTCAATAGCTGATATAGTAGCAGGGTCATCATCCCAATTCCAATCTCAGGTAATTATTACTATCCTAGCAGATAACTTCATATGTGTAGATTGTAAATGTAAAAACACTAAGAATAGTATTATGGTAGCATGAAATCTAAAGTTTAGAAGTATTCCTTTTTTTATATGCAACTGGCTTCCTCTTTTTAACCCAGTGAATGTGATGGATTTCAAAATAGATAAAGCAATCTTGTTACGAAACTTACCAATGGAATTGAACAACCCTAAAATTATTCATACAATAGGAAATAGCTTTGGAATTTTTAGAAGAATTATTGAAAATGAAATTAACCAAGAAGAAATCATTATTGTGGTGGAGATGAATTATCATACTAAGTATATTCCACCCATTCAGTTATGTTTCAATCTAAACTCTATAATTATTAATCCCAAGATTTTGGAGGATCATATAGAAAATCTGAGATTAGGTAATTCGGCTAATCCCAGGGTCTAGAGAACTCATTATGATGACAAACCATGCATAGATAATTTTGTAAAGGTAAATTTCATGAAGGATAGAGGAGGCTTTTATCTAGGCCCTTCCCCTATTAGCAGTAAGGAAATTTCTTCCCCTAAACCAACTGATAACAATTATATAGACTCTCAACCCTTAGCAGCAGGTGTAGACTCAGATTTACCACACCTTAGGTTAGGGGAGGAGCCAATTTTGGATACCACTAATACAAAAACTGTACAGGTAGAGAATGAAACTGAGAGCAGAAACTTGGAAAAGGATCTAGATAGGGAAAGAATGGATAAAAATAGTAATCCATATCCACAGTATACAGAGAATTGTGGGGAGGAATCAGATGAAACTTACTATGATAGCTTAGCTATAGACCCTGAAGAAAAACGTAGAAATGAAGATAAAGAAATAATGAATTTCTTGGGGGAAACCTTAACTAACGATCTCATGAAAATATTTATAGATGAAATATGTGATGATGAGGAACTAAAATATCAAAAAGAAACCTTAATCAGGATGATTAGGGACTGTAATATGGAGGAAAAATAAGAAGAGGAGATGAGGGTGTCAGAGCCCTTGGAACCCACCATTATAGAAAAGGAAAAGGGAGATAATCATAGCAAGGAGAATGCAAACAAGTCATCAGGATCTTTAGAGATAAATATTATAGAATTAAAAGAAGGGACCTTGAAACCAGTTATGAACAATATAAAATCAACAGAAAGTGAAACCGAAGTTGAAAATAAGGTTATCAATGAGACTAATTCTGAGAAAGGGGAGGAACTATCAACAGCTGTTCCAGTAGAATTAGAAGCTCTTAATCTAATTTTACCAAGAAATCTAGAAGGAATGATTGAGGTATATGGTAAGGAGATGGTAGATACGGAGGGGCTCCATATTCCAAATGAACTGGATCAAAAAAGTATAGACCAGCAGGTTAACTCCAGCAGGGAGGAATTAATCAAGGAATCAATTAAAGGCCTCTTTGGGATAACCAATGAAGAAAGACAATTGGGTATAGCAATGAATAGAGGAAGTTTGAGTACACCTAATATCAACAGAATTAAGAAGAAGCGAGGAAGGAAATCAATTGTATAACTTAGGTCCTTAGATGGAAAGACGGGTAATCAAAAAAAGATTGTTGATATTTTGTATGCAGGGAAGGGGAAGTTCCTACCCCAGGAGAAATGAAAGTTACTACTTGGAACGTTAAGGGATTAAATGCCCCTAACAAGCAAAGACTAATTAAGAGATACTTAAGAACCTTTGAATCGGAGATCATACTATTACAAGAAACTAAACTTAGTAAAGAGGAATACACAAAGTTTAGTAAAAAATTAGGCATCTGGAAATCAGAGTTTATAAATTCGGCAGGTCATTCTGGTGGGTTAGCAGTTATGTGGGATCCCCGCAAAGTAGAAGCTAATGCCACATCCAAAAACAATAATTGGATGGCCCTAGAAGTTAAGAGTCTAAAATCCGATTTGAAATTTAATTTAATAAATGTATATGGGCCAACCCCTAATGAGGAAAAGAGAAGGGTATGGTAGGAAATTCACCTATTTATAACTAATAAAAAAGAATACCCCCTCTTTATTAGAGGAGACTTTAATGCCATCTTAGATACAAAAGAAAAATTTGGAGGATCTGTATATATATCGCAAGCTCAAAAAGATTTTAGTAATTGGGCGTCCAACAATCATCTCACTAGTATTAATACAAGCAATGGAATATTTACATGGAACAATAGAAGAGCTGGCTTCAGTCATATTGCGGAAAAATTAGATAGATTTTTTATTAGGGAAAATGATGAGAATTTTAATCAGATATTTAGCACAGAAATCCTACCAGAAGCAGGATCTGACCATTTCCCTATTAGGCTATCTATTGTAGAAGACTCCAAACCCATGAGGAATCCATTTAAATTTTAATTTATGTGGTTTCAGAATCTGGAATTCATCAACCTCCTAGAGGAATGGTGGAATCAAATCTCAATAAAAGGTTCCAAAATGTAGTGTTTAATAGCTAAATTAAAAATTATTAAACATAAAGCTTTAGAATGGAATAAGAATAATTTTAAAAATATCTTTGAAGAGAAATTTCAATTAGAACAAGAATTGGCTGACCTTAACAACATGGTAATAGAGCAAGGTATGAATGAATATAGCTACCACAAAGAAAATGAGCTAATGGCTAAATACAATGCAATTCTCTTGAAGGAGGAGATATTTTGGAAACAGAAATCGAGAGAATCATGGCTAAAGGAAGGAGATAGCAATACAAAATTCTTCCATAATACCACTAAATTTAGAAGAAGCATTAATAGAATCTCTAAAATTAAGACCGAAGAGGGGCAGATTACTAAGGATCCTAGACAGATATCATTAGTCCTCTCGCAATTCTATCAAGGCCTTCTCAATGATTTAGAAGCCATAAACCTTGGATCACAAAAGGAAATGCTAGAGGCTATACTGAAATTGATTGCAAAAGTAGATAATAAAAGGATTAACAGTAAATTTTCCTTTGATGAAGTTAAAGAAGCAGTCTTTCAACTCCATCCAGAGAAAGCACCAGGCCCAGATGGTTTTCAAGAAGGATTTTTTCAGAAATGTTGGCGTTTTGTAGGGGAGGAGGTATGGCAAGTGGTAGAAGCAACTAGAAACTTGGGTGCCCTATTAAGAAAAATAAATAATACCTTCCTTACACTAATCCCTAAGAAAAATGAGTGTATGGATCTAGGGGACTTTAGGCCCATATCTCTATGCAATACTATCTATAAGATCCTTTCAAAGTGTTTAGCGAATAGAATTAAAACTTTTCTCCCTACCATTATTTCAGAGGAATAGACGGGGTTTGTTGCAAACAGATCCATTTTGGATGGAATAGTTATTGCACAAGAATTAGTTCATACCACTCAAGTAACTAAGGAGCCAAGTATGTTTATCAAAATTGATATCCAAAAGGCTTATGATAAAGTAGACTGGAGATTTCTATGTAAATGTATGGGAGCCTTTGGCTTCTCCAAATAGTGGGTCAATCTTATTTTTAACTGTATAGCTACTCCAAAAATTTTGGTTCTTGTCAATGGCTCCCCTGAAGTTTTTTTTAGTATATCCAGAGGCATTAGACAGGGAGACCCATTGTCCCCCTTCCTTTATGTCATTATGGCAGAAGCACTAGGTAGAACAATAACTAGGAAACATAGGTAAGGTTACATCCAAGGATTAAAAGCATCAAAAAGCGTCCCTAATATAACCCATCAATAGTTCATAGATGACATGATATTGCGACGATGGGAAAACAGTCAAGAAGATAAAGCCTTTAGAGATATTTTAAAGCTTTACATGAAAGCCTCAGGTCAGCGAGTCAACCCCACAAAATTGGAAATTTTCTTTATTAATACCTTCTTTAAAGTAGAGAGGCAGATCTGTAAGTTAATGGGGTATAAAGTTGGGAATTTTCCATGCAAATACTTGGGCATCGACTTGGATAAAGGAACTTTATCCACAAAATTGTGGCAGAGTGTTCTATCTAAGATAAAAAACAAAAAACGTTCTTGGATAGGATGATGTCTCACAAAAGCAGGTAGGGAAACTATGATTAAATCTGTCCTTTTAGCCATTCCTTCGTACCAGATGTCAGTTCTTCCCTTACCAATTAGCACCAAAAAAAGTCTGGACAAAATGTTTAGAGAATTTTATTGGCAAGGCACAATAGATGATGAAAAGCTAGCACTTATTAAATGGGATACATTATGTAAGCCCATTAGTAAAGGGGGCCTTGGTATCAAAAATCTAATCTAGCAAAATCAAGCTCTAGGAGCAAAGCTGATTTGGAGACTTTACAAGGAACCCAGTAGTAAATGGGCTTCAATACTTTTGAATAAGTATGTACATGATGCAAACCCCATAAATATATTTAGGACTATCGCACATGTTAAAGGTTCTCAGATATGGAACTTCATTAAGGAATGCAGAGGGATAATCAGCAAGTTTTTATCTTGGGATGTAGGTAAAGGAGACCTGGCTCTCTTTTGGGATGACTCTTGGGCCGGCCTCCCTCCCCTAAGTAAGGAAGGGTTTTCCTAGGATTTTATAGAAGAATGTAAAAGAGTTTAGGGATCCTATGTGAAAGATTACTTGTGTAAGGAAGCAGACAAGGAATGGAGTGATTTAAGGGATGTTAAGTCTTCAGGTCAAGAGAAGCAGATGCTCCTAAATAACTTCAAGAATAGAGAGGTGCCCTTCAAAACTAGATCGGATAGGTTAATATGGGCTAGATCAAATAATGGTAACTACACAGTTAAGGAAGGTTATAATTCTATTATTTAGGACTAGAAGATGGATAATATAGATATGCCTTTGAATCTATGCTGGAACAAATCATGTCTTCCTAAAGCAGGCATGTTTTTATGGGCAGCTATGCAAAACAAAATTTTGATAGCGGATCGTTTCAATAAGTTGAAATTTGAAGGACCATCTAGGTGTCCCTTGTGTGAGGCTCACTCTGAGGATGTTAATCATATTTTATTAAATTGCCCATATACTCAAGAGTGTTGGAATTGGCTACATCAATGTTTGGGGTGGAAATCAGCACAACAAGCAAACCTATTAAGTACTCTCAAAGCATGGCCAACATTGTACAAAGATAACTTATATAAGGATATATGGATTATTTCCCCCTCAATAGTAGCATGGGAAGTATGGAAGGAAAGAAATAGAAGAATCTTCACGGGTCAAAAACTTCCATGGGAAACAATCACTAATAAAATTGAAGTGTCAATAGTGGAAATCAGTAATAATAAACTAAGAAACCTTATATGTAATGAAGAATCCTTTAAAAGCTGGGATAATAAGATTAGGACCAAGTGGCCAAAACTAGAGATTCCACCTCTACATGGAAAAGGGGGGAATAAGGCGAAGACAGATAGAGCTTCATGTCAATGGACCGCGCCAAAGGAAGGGTGGTACAAACTGAACTTTGATGGAGCATCTAGAGGCAACCCAGGTGAAGCAGGTATAGGGGGGTTAATCCGCAATTGGAAATCAAAAGTAATCACTAAATTTGCTAGATCTATAAACCCAACCACAAATAATATGGCTGAATGTAAAGCTGCTATAGAGGGTATAAAAATATGCAAGGACCTTAATATTACAAAATTAATTATAGAAGGTGACTCACAGATAATTATAAATGCTATTAGATCTAGGAAAACACCTAACTGGGCCCTCAATTCAAAAATAGAGGAAGTTAACCTAACACTGGATAGTATACCCAAGTATGTAATCAAACACATATATAGGGAGGGCAATACTGAGGCAGACTTTTTGGCAAACCACGGTGCAAATGGGAGAGTAATAATGGAAAAGTATGTCCAAACTTAGCAAGCACTTTTTAAAAATATAGTATTTATGGGTTCAAAGGAGGAGTGTCAAGAGAATTTAGCCTTCAGATATATCCTTTGGCATTAGGAGTCCTTAATAACTCAAAACAAAAAACACCTGGTTGATTTTACAAACCTTTCCTTAGAATCCAAGTGTCTTAAAACACATAACAAATCCTTATTCCTTTTTCCAATTAATGATACAAGTAGTTATTGTAATGATTAAAATTTAGTTAATTGCTACTTTATAGTAGGTAATGTGATCAGTGTCTATAAAGGGATGTGCAGTATTGCAATCCTCGTGACTTGCAGGTGATTTTAACAAAACTTAATAATAATTACAGAGTCTAGTCTATAACTCAGGAAATGATTATAGTACCATGCTGAGCAAGTGCAACTCCCAAATCTAGATCAGTTTATCTGTCACCAGCAATGTGCCATCATAACATGGTTAAGCAAGAGGTAGGCTATCAAGGAGAAGTAGATTCATAATGACCTTTGTATAGGTTTTCTAATCTTATTTTGGGGTCAATGGAAGAAGGTGCCACATATTTTAAGTGAAATGTTAGCCTATGAACACGGTACAACACCTTTGAGTTCAGGGTTTGTAAAGTATGAAGCTTAAGCCTTCAACGTAGAGCAGACTAGGTAAAAGGGAAGATATAATAGAACTTTGCTAAAATAGTGTAAGATGAAGAGATGATAAATATGGATGAAACCAAGAGAATTTGGATTTGATCATGCTTTGTGCTCAATCGGATATCAGAAGTCAAGCATTATCTAATATTTCTGATATTCATATTCATATTTCTATTTAGCATCTTTGCTTATTTTGTGATAGCCATATATATATAGAGCTCTATATATATATATATATAGATATTTATATATATAGAGTTCTATACACACACACACACACATATATATGTATATGTATATATACCTATTGAGTTATATATATATATATATATATA
>MU224712.1:3164646-3208472 GCA_018584345.1 Thuja plicata
TTTTTATATATGAGAATTGACTACCTATATGAATAACCATTTACAATGTTTAATTTAGGCATACTACCATGGAAGCACACAACTCCCTAATGAAGAACTTATAGACCAAAGCACACTTCCATAGAGAGAGACAAATTTTCATGAGCTACCAAATGAGAACATAATCTTCCAACATGTACAAGGGAATGATGATAAGAAATGGTATAGAATGTCTTGATCAAATTATATAAATATTCTATGGAATTTTCACTCTTCAATCTTTGCAATTTCTCAATTGGATTACTCTACCATATAATTTGATCCATACATTATTTTTACCAATTCCACAATGAATTCATCCTTTTTCACTCATATATATACAATCTTTAAGATACAAAACTTAAAAATATGAGCAATAGAAAGATAAACAATGATCACACTAAGTCAGCCACCATGAACACAAATGTTAAATATGGTCTACCAAAGAAAAAAAAGGAGACTGATATACATAATAACATGTCATCTATAAATGAACTCATCAAAGCACAAGAATTTCAACCATAATTAACATCAAACCCAAATGAAAAGTGTGGAAAACCATTAAATCACATTAGTAGACTAGCTTGAAAACATTCTCCAAAGCACATAAAAACATGTGAAGAATAACCTATCATGGAACAACCTATTTCGATCTCTTAACCCTTCCTCCAAAGAATGTTTGGACCAATAATTCATAAATCAATTTTTCAAAGTTAGCTAAGTTGGCCAGAGACTAATATAGACAATAATATATTCACTTGCAGAGTAACCCAACTTAAGTTACCTGAGTTGGAATATTGCACAAATATTAGAAAATACGTACATAAAATTTTACAACCTAAGATACCAATTCAGAGGAATCCAAAACATTCTCGAAATTTATCTTGACAATCCTTGATAACCATCCTTACTATCAACAAATATAAATAAACAATCTATGCATTTAAAATTATGTGGATTTGACAATATTGTAGTGAAACATTTACAAGCTATAGATTATAAATCTAAAATGAAAATACAAAAAAATATTAAATAGAAGAATGTAGAGCACCTCCCACAAAAACTTCAACTACTCTTTCTTTCATATTTTAGCTTCCTATACATCCATTTTCAAGATATCCCAAATGAAAACTTTCTATCACCACTAGTAATGCAATTTAAGACAATGATGGGGCCTAGGGCACACCAAAAACCAACCAACCTTGCCAACAATGTAGAAACAACACAGTGAGAGAAGAAAATATAGTGATCCTTTATATTAACTTGGTCAAAATCATTACATGTCAGGCTGTAAGGCATTACTATTTTTGGCCATATATTCAATGAATTACAATAAGATCTTCATACCACATAGATCACATATGTTTGATCTCAATATCTAAACATTTTCTTTCTTGCTCTAAGATTCCTTCCAAAACTAAGAACATACAACCAAATATATACAAGAGCCCAACAAGGAATTCGGCACTCAAATCCATAAGAGAGATCCGTATTTAGGTCCACACAGATCCCAAAGAGATATCCCAAAGCAACTCAGCAATGAAAATTAAAAGAAGAATTCAACCGATGATCCAACTCCCAAAATAGATGTCTCACGTAGATGGCTACTGAAAATGAGCAACCTGTCGCTAAAGCATAACCGAGCATCAGAGAACCTATCGGTAAAGACATCACCAAAACCTATTGGTAAAGCATGACCAAGAAATAGGAAACAAACATACCTGAGAAATAGAACCCGAGCAACAGAGACAAGCATGCCCAAGCAGCAGAACCCGAATGATAGAGAACAAACTAAAGAGCTAAAGAAAACATCTTTTTGGTTGAGCAGGATTTCCAATGACCCAAGATGCTCCTGCATAAGAAATCTAGGATAAATAGAAATGATTCCCTGAATCATGTATCAGGTCCAACTTGAAATAAATCCAACTTAGATTGAGAAATCTAAGATGAGTCGTCAATTGGTTTGTTCTTCCATTTTACTAGATACTCCATGCATTCCTTTCCTCTTGTACTTCCACCAATTATTTGTTTCAAAATCTTCTCAACTTGTTCTATCTGCTTCTTAGGATAATCACTTGGTACTATTATTTCTTCATCAGTTTCATCATATTCATACAAGTCTAAAATATTGAATATAGGTGATATATCCATGTCATCAAGTAATTCAACTTTGTAAGCATTTCCACTGTCAAACCTTCTCAATATTTCACAAGGACCAAATTTCTTCATCTTTAGTTTACCATATGTTCCAATAGGAAATTTTCCTTTCTTCAAATGAACCATCACTGCATCACAAAATTCAAATTTTTTATGTCTTCTTGATTTTTCTGGACTGTCTTTGTACTTTTGATTACTCTTTTCCAGCTTTTGTTTTACATCTTCATGCAATGTCTTCATAAATTTTGCAAATTATTCTGCTTCAGCACTTCTTTTCTCTTCTCCAACAATTTTCTCAAATCTGATATACCTCTTAGTTGTGTACCATGAACAATCTCAAAATGTGTCTTTCCAGTACTTCTATTCACTAAACTATTGTATGCAAACTCTACTTGTGTCAACATCAAATCCCAATTGCCTGCCATGTCTCCAACTAAGCATCTCAACAAATTACCCAAACATTGGTTTACAACTTATGTTTGTCCATCAGTCCGTGGATGAAATGTAGAACTAAAATTCAACTCAGTATCCAACTTCTTCCAGATTGTTCTCCAAAAATAGCTAACAAACTTACTGTCTCGATCAGAAATGATACTCTTCAGTAATCCATGCAATCTGATAATTTCCTTAAAGAAAAGATCTGCTATATGTATTGAATCTGATTTTTTCTTACATGGTATGAAATGTTTCATCTTAGAAAATCTATCCACAAAAACAAATATAGAATCATTACCTCTTTCTGTCCTAGGTAAGCCAAGAACAAAATCCATGCTGATTGACTCCAAGGTTTCTCAGGAATAGTAATCAGTGTATATAAACTAGTATTCTGACTTACTCCTTTTGTAACTTGACAAAATCCACAGCTTCTTATAAATTTCTGAATGTCCTTATACAAATAAGGCCAAAAATACATCTCCTTCAACAAACTCAATGTTTTATCAATACCAAAGTGTCTAGCCAATCCACTACTATGTTTCTCCTTAATCAAATTAGTTCTCATTAAACCTCTCGGTATACACAACTGAATACCTTTGAAAAACATATCTTCCTTAATGAAATAGTCTTCATAGTTACTTGATTGATTTTAATTAGGTTCTCTGCACACTCTCCACTACTCTGAAAAATTAGGATCATTTTCATACAAATCCTTCATGTCATTAAAACCAATAACTTCAATTCTCATTTCAGTCAAAAATGATCTTCTACTCAATGCATCTGCAACTCTGTTAGAAGCTCCACTCTTATGCTTAATCACAAATGTAAAGCTCTACAAATACTCAACACATTTCATATGTCTTTGATTTAACTTATTCTGACTACCCAAATGTGGTAAAGTCGTATGATCAGTATACAATACAAATTCATTTGACATTCTGTAATGCCTCCATTTCTTCATAGCTTGAACAATAGCATATAACTCTTCATCATAGACATAATATTTCTTCTTTGCATCATTCAACTTATTACTAAAGAAAGAAATAGGTTTACCTTCTTAAGTCAACACAACTCTGATTTCACTTCCACTTGCATCATATTCCACTTGAAATTAGGTAATGCCAACACAGATAATTCAACAAATTTCAAATTTAAAGCTTTAAAACTCTTATCAGCTCCATGTGTCCATTTGAATTCTCTTTTTTCTCCTCTCACTATTTCATTCATAGCATTACAAATAGAACTAAAATTTCTGATAAAATTCCTGTAAAAACTTGCCAATCCAAGAAATGATCTTACCTCAATAATATTTTTAGGTGTAGGCCAACTCAGTATAGCTTCAACCTTCTCTGGATCCATCTTCAAACTATAACCACCCTAATTTGGTCTTCTCTAACCATAGACCCTATTTTCCCTAAGTGTGATCATACCCTCAATTATGTCAAAACAACTCTTCAATCATTTAGCATAATTCTTTCAAATGAAATTTAATCTCCTAAGTGATTAATCACTAAATTTTATTAATCACCTTAGCCAATCAAATCCAATGAATTCAAATCAATTCAAATCAAAACATGGCTAAGGTAATTAATTTAAAAGGAATTAAATGAAATCCCTATTATACCTCATCACTTGGAAAAGCCTATCCCCTAGCCTAAATTAATCTAATTAATCGTCTATAGCCCTAATTAATTATCAAAAGCAATCAAAATGTTAAATAATTAATTTCCCTATTTTTGAGTAAATATATTAAATATAATTAATTTTATTAATATTCCCCTAGCCTAACCTACCTCAACCACCTTAACCCTGGGTTCAAACCCATCCCAACCTATTCCCCCATGCTAAGCCTAATCCTAATCTTAATTTCAGTCTAACCCACATCCTAATGATGTCACATTCCTAATTTTGTGATTAGGAATTCAACCCACTCCCAAAAGTCAAAGTTCTCAAGCTTGACTTTAAAACCTCACCATGCCTCTTAAATGCTCTCATAAATGCATCATTTAATGCATATTCCTTCCACCATGCCTCATTAATGCCTTCCACCATTAATATTCTTACACCACCATTAAGGTTTTTACACCTCCATTAATGGCCTTGTCCCCTCTCTCTCTCCACATTTCTTCTATAAATAGGATGAATTTTGAGCACAAATGGCCCTTAATTTTGAGAGTTGAGAGCACTGTTACGCTATTGAAATTATTGTGAAATCATGTTGCACCTTAGCTTTGTTATTATGCATTGTTATCTTTATCTTTAGAGCTAATGTGCATGTTTCTTAAATACCTAGATTAGTTTTTATTCAAATCTTCCATTCTTAGGTTGTATATGTCACTGATTTGTGCATAATCTGAGGGCATGATTATCACATTCTTCAAACTCCTAGATAGGAAACAATAGATTGATTTTAGTGTTTAGCTTCAAACCCTTGATTTTTATGATTTTTCACTAATATAATGGTCTATTGAAGTGTTGTGTCTTTATTAATAGGTGCATAAAATCACACACACATTTTTGGCGCCCGCCATGGGGCAGTTTTTCAGATTTTGCCTCATTTTGCATCCATTTTTCACTAATTTGTCCTCTCAGGTTTTAGGTATAGGCTCATTTTTGGTCATAAAGGCTCGCATCCAAGATACACCCTCGCATTGCAGAATTGAGGCTCGCATCCCATATTTCCTAGGTCATTTCTGGTAAAGGTTTGCATCTAGTTTTATTTCATTATTTTTGGGGGTATTTCATCACATTTGGTAGATAAGGTCATTTCCTAGATTTCTAGGATCCTATCTAGTTCAAAAATTTGACAATCTGATTGCCTAACCATTAATGCTTTGATCTGTTGTACTTTTTCTCTTTAAACAACCTAACTTGTTTTTGCAGATTGCTATCAGAGACTCTCTTGCTAAAGGAGTTGGAAAACGACTACTGATTTGTGGTTTTACAGGTTGCCAATCCCCCATCTTGACTTCTATTTTTGTTATGCATTTCAAACTAAAAATATTTTCCAATCTCTTACTAAATTGACCAAAGGACTATGATCTTTTCCTTTTTAAGGAGAATTAGAAATCACAAGTCAATTTATGATTTGAAAGGAAGTTGGGGTAAATGAACAAAGAAAAAAATTGTCTAAATTTTGGGGATAGTAAATAAACAATCAAATCACTAAATTTTGTGGCTCAATAAACAAACACATCGCTTAATTCATTTCAGAACAGTAATTGAATAAGCAAAGCATTAAGAATTGTGGTCAAACAAACAAAATAGCCTTTCCTTTCATGTACCATGTTTTTATAACTTAGGAATATTTAAATTGAGCTCAAATATTTTGAGAGAATGAACATTGATTAGAGTGTTTTAGGAGAAAATGACATGGACTAGGAGAGTTTTCTCTTCTTCTCTCAAAGAATTAGAAATCTAGAAATCCTACACTTGCCAATCCTTTGTATGCTTTATTAAACAGTAGAGGGCCTGTCAATTGAGGAAACAATCTCCCAGGAATGACCCAAGTGAGGACTAGTTTTATGCCAACCCTTCCAACTTATTGTAAATAATTGCTTCCTCATAGGCTAAAGCCTTGGAAGACGGAGTTGGTTTTGTTCTTAGAATTTCAACATCATTCCTTGAACATGCTTGGGTATGTGTAGAGTGGAGCCACTTTAATATTTCTTGTGAGACTACACATATTTGAGTACTCATAGGGCTATATGCCTCAATTTTTCCTTGTGCAATTCTATGGGAGACGGTTTCAAATAGATTGCCCCATCATAAAAAATGAACTTTGTAGTCAAAACTACCTCATTCATATCCGAAAGGGTGATAATCCTTGTGCAAGGCAAAAATTAATTTCCCCAAGACACTCATCATATCGTGCCCTCACTTGCATTTGGAGTCAGCTAATATGGCATCATGACTAGAGCCATTGTGTGCTTGGTGATGGCCATATTTTGATTAGCATTTAAGTGTGTACCTAAGTCAACGAGAAAGGATTTTTTTCCTCTACATAGAAAATAGGGCATAAGGAGGTGTTTATTCTCCCTTAGCAATGCAAACGATGCTTGATGTGACTAAAAATCATTAAAAAGATAACACCTTCAAAAAAAGAAACAAAATTCAATCCTTGATCTACATATGTTTTTCACTCACTGGCAAGTCTCAGAACATGATCCCAGATCAAACAAACTTCACGCACTTCCAAGACAAAATTGACAGAATTGACAAAATTTGACAGAACCTCAGAAGGTCATTTTTGGTATTTCCTGGCTCGTATTAGGTTGTGCAAGATTGTATCTAGTGTCCTGAATCGCATCTAGTCAGCACTTCATCGCATCTAGGAAAAAAGGTCGCATTTAGTTCATCAGAAGCTTGCATATTGTATTTCTTGTCTTGCATGCAAAGGCTCGCATCTAGGACAGTGGGCACATACAGAATTCTTTCTCAAGAAATTTTAGTAAAATTGGATACCCTTTTGGTTCATTAGTGTATCCCTATTGCCTTTTCTGGTCTCTATGTCATTGTTTCAATACTTTTCAAACGTCTAGCTTTCATGTTTTGTCGGTGTCTCACAATCAATTTCAATATGTGTGGTCTATCCACTTTTCAAAAAAACTTGATTCCCAGCTCACTATCAAGGCATTCTAACCCTTTAACGTTGGAATTATTTACTTCCACCAAAATAGAAACAACACTTCTACCTAGACACACTCACTTGAACAATTTGAGACTCTACTTAAAACTATCAGGAAACTTTGACAAAGTTGAGATACAAATACATGGTTAACACAAGACATAACAAGTACACTTCTAAAGAAATGGAAGTACCTCCAAGATCAATACACTTTCAGCAAGGAGAAACATCTTGCAATTCCCTATTCAATTTAGACTCTCCAGAAATGGAAAGACCCACTCATGAATGGAGTAAGGATTTTGAGGAATATGAAAATGATAAAAACCAAAAGCATGAAGATAGTGATGGTGAAGAAGAACAAAAATTTGACTGTCCTTTGTTTGGTTTAGACAGTGAGGAAGACATCATTGGAGAGGAATACAATAAACTCAAACAGAGCAAGAAAATAAAAAAACCATTGGAAAAGATAATTGGCAAAGATAAATAGAAATACTTTCTCCATCTAGAATCCACTGGCATAAAATTACCTAAAGATTATGATGTTGAACAACTAAAGGAAAAAGAGGTATCAACTCCTATCTCTATTCTCACCAAAAAACTCACATTGATGCAAACTAAGCTTGCAACTCTGAAACAAGAGAAGGCTAAACCCAAGACAAAATATTCTTTGGACTCCATTTGTCCATTTCCCTTTGACAAGAGTATTAATATGGTTTCATTTCCTCCCAACATGGCAAGGCCAAAATATGAAAAATATATGGGAGAGACTGATCCACATGACGACATGAGAGAGTTTTGTGCTCTAAGAATAGAGTACATGCATGAACCTACATACCTAATGAGGCTATTTCCAGGAATCCTAGGTGGAAACACCATGGAGTGGTTCTCAAAGCTTACACCTAAGGTAAACAATTTTGAGGAGTTAATTCAATGATTTATCTAGCATTACTCCTATAATATACAACATGATGTAACTATGATGGATATGTGCAACACTAAATAAAGAACTGGTGAATCCTTTACACACTTTCTACAATGGTGGAGGAAAATATTTGCAATATATTCAAGGGCTATTCCCGAATCCAAAAAGATGGAAATCTTTGTTAATAACTTGATACCAGAATTGAACTACGCATTGCAAATGAAAGATTCCCCTAGCTTTGGCAGGATGATCAAGAACACCATCTGTATTGAAGAAGTCATGGTTAAAAAGGGAGAAATCACTCTCCAAAGTGAAAACAAATCCACCAACTCTAACAACAAGCCTAACTAGTGCAAAAAAATAATAATAATAATTTTAACGATCGAGTGGTACATGCGTCCAATGCTAATCCTAAACCGGTAGTATTCAATCTGATGAATAGCATGCAAGCAAGTAAGGATGCCAAGGTAACAACTTCCATACCTAAAGAAGACAATGAGAACACAAAAGGTCAACCATGGACTTCCAAACCTCAAAGAAAATTTATTCCTTTAGGAGAGCCTCTTGAGACCATTTTAAAAACACTCCTAGATAACAAAGTTCTCACAATTCCTGATTCCAAACCATGGGAGCCAGAAGTCAAACCAAGGTGGTGGGATGACAATTCTTATTGTGTCTTTCACAAGAATAAAGGACACAAGACTAATAACTTTCATAAACTCAAACATGTTATCCAAGACCTTATTGAAGTAGGCAAGATCAAAATGGAAGGGCATACCACTAATGAAGACCATACGACATTTAACAAGACATTCCCTAATTATGAGAAAGGGGAAGCATCTAAAGGAAAAGGAAATGAAGTGAATTATGCCTACTCTAAAAATGTTAATGTGATCAACATGCTAGACATTAAAACTAAATCAATTAATGTGGTCACTATCAAAGGTGTTCAAAACACATCTTCCCAATCAAATTTGGTAACCCAAAGTCAAGCACAAGTCACGATTAAAGGACCCAATTCCTCATCAAAACCAGAAAAAACTTCCAAAGTACCCATTGTCACTATTCCCAAGCCAGCAACAACAAAACAAATAGTTACTATTCCTACAACACAATATAACTTGGTAGATCAATTGCAACAAACCTCTACCCAAATTTCCATTTTTGAGTTGCTTAAAATTTCCTCGGTGCATAGGGAAATTATTGAACAAGCCCTACATGCAAAAAATGTGCCAAAGGACCTTGATGTAGACAAATTACAAGCAATGGTTAATCACATCTCAGCACCACATTACCTCTCTTTTTCAGAATAAGATGATAAATCATTGACACATCTACTTAACCAACCCATTTATATTGAATTCCTAATTCATAAATCTTGTGTTAGACGTGTATTGATTGATGCAGGTGCAAGATTAAATATTTGTACCCTTAATCTAATCGGGAAACTAGGTCTCTCATATCAAACAATTGATTCTAGAAGAAAAATCACTATCAAAGCTTATGATGAGGAAGAGAGATCCTCTAAACATCTTATTGTTCTACCTATCAGAATCGGACCTATTGAAGGAAATGTCATATGTCAAGATCTTGATCTACCCTTGGCTTACAACATACTGTTAGAGAGACCTTAGATCCATGAAATGCAAGAAATACCATCTACTTACGACCAGTGTATCAAGTTCCCCAATAATGGGGTGGAGGTAACAATTCCTACAAATGCCAATTATACATGCAACAATGTTAAAGCAGGTAGTATGGTCCCGCATAATAAGGAGGTTTCAAAATAAATTATACCTGAGACTACCAAAGACATGGTTATGAAAGGCTTTGGAAAGACCTTAAAAATTGAAAAAAATAGTATGGGAGAATACAAGCTGGACATGACCATATGGGAAACCTTCCCCATCTTTCACGCCCTCTACATCTAAAAAGCCAGAAATTCACAAAGCAATTGGTATGGTTAAAGCGTCTACCTCTCATGAAGATGACAAAGAAGAACAAGAATTCTTGGCTTGGCTTTACAAGGGAGAACCAAAATAAAATGACGTAAAACATTAGGAAATATCCCCAAAAATGTATGGTAAAGGATACAATCTCCTCAAACAAATGGGATATAAAGGAAAAGGACCTTTAGGTGACAAAGGAAAAGGACTTATTGAACCTATACACATAGAATTCAGGGACACCAAAGATAAAACATGGGTAGTTTTCAAGGATAACTATGAAAAACCTACTTCACAAAATAGTCCAATCTCTGACAAAGGGAGTGATGAAGAAGAGGAAATAGAACCAGAACACTAGACCTATGAGTGATTATTGCATATCGGTACAGAGTATCCTGAATATTGAGGAGAACACTATGTACCAATCTTTGAGGTACCACAAGACACTCATATCCCTCTATTAACACCAGCCACTATTCAAGAGGTAGAAGCAACAATAGAAGACAACCCATAGGTGCCATTGATAGAAACAACTATTCAAGACATAGCCTGACAGTAGGATTCACATCCTAACTAGGGGTAGTTATTCACAGTTTCACATATCCTCGATTTACCATACTTTGATCTACAAATGGATAATAGATTACATCAGGTAACTATTGCTGAATTCTTGAACAGGCCTGATGACGAAATAATAGACTCCCATGATAATGAGAAAGATCATCTATTTGTCACCATAGAGGATATTGAAATAGATGTGATTCACATGTTCGCAGCTCCATTAGAACACAAGATGCATTCTAAGACTACTACTAACAATGTTTACATTCTTGAAGTAGAGGAGGTATTCCTTCCCCCACTCATTAATGAAGAAACAGGCACTCTCCTAGACCTAGAATAAATTCAGAGGCTACAAGCTAGGAGCCTCCTTCTACGGAGAGATGAAGATGAAGGTTCCACTGATGAGTCACTAGAGTTTGGTCCACATATAACTAACAATGACTTCTATAATGAAGATCTGACTCTTATTTATCTAAACATCGATGAGATAGAATTAACATAACATATCATGTCACTTAAAAGTCTTGATGCTGATGCGATGTTGTCCTTCCCAAGATTTGACTTCTTGTCTTTAATAAACCTAGACCTAATTGATTGGACTAATACGTATCCTACTCCTATCCTCAACTTCCCTAATAACTACACTTTGGATTGCTATTTAAATGCTTGTGAACCTTACCCTTCTTCCACCAATGCAAGGAGCATGAACATGTCATAGGAGGATATCAAGTTTCTCATTCACAAATTGAAAAATAAAAAGAAGAAAAGAACTGGCGGTGAAAACCACATTGTGGCAGTGTCAAATTCTAAAATAGTAAAACCAAAAGATGTATCTGATGGTGAAAAACTCTCAAAGGTGCCAAAGGATGAGATTCTTCATATCCTCCCTAAGCACTTTCAAGAAATATCTTTAGTTATGATAGAACCAACACAACCAGTTAACTTGGGCACAGCTGAAGTACCTGAAATTGTTCACCTAGCACAATATTTCTCAAATGAGGAGAAGAAACAATTCACTGAGTTCCTAAAAGAGAAGAAGATCAACTTTGCATGGTCTTACACAGATATTCCTGGGCTAGATACTAAATTAATAATGCACCATTTATCTATAGCTCCTAGGATCAAACCTGTGAAACAGAAACTAAGAAAGATGCATCCTCATGTTGCATTACTGGTAAAATAAGAACTACAAAAATTATTAAAATCTGGAATCATTAGAGTCATTTCTTACGCAGGATGGATTTCCAATGTAGTCTCAGTATCTAAATCAGATAAATCTATCAGAATCTATACAGACTTTAGAGACTTAAACAAGGCATGTTCTAAAGATGATTTTTCAATGCCTAATATTGATATGATCATAGATCTCATAGTAGGCTCCCAAATGTATTCATTAATGGATGGTTTCTCAGGCTATAACCAAATTAAAATTGCTCCTGAAGATCAATAAAATATTGCATTTACATGCGCATGGGGAATCTTTTGCTACAACTTTATGTCATTTGGGTTGAAGAATGTAGGTGCTACATACCAAAGAGATGTGACCATTATATTCCATGATATGATGCATAAAAACATGGAGGATTATGTGGATGATACCTTAGCTAAAACAAAAGAACGGACTATACATGTTGATGACTTAAGGAAGATATTGGATCGTATGGAGCAATTTCAACTCCAGCTCAATCCAAAGAAATGTGCCTTTGGAGTCCAATCAGGAAATCTCCTAGGATTTATTGTCTCAGCAAAAGGAATAAAAGTAGACCCAGCAAAAGTCAAAACTATACTAGAAATGGCTCATCTATGCAACATTAGTCAAATGAGGACATTACAAGGCAGACTCCACTCAATCAGGAGGTTCATGTCACAACTTACAGATCAAGACCAACCCTTTACCAAATTGCTACACAAAGGTGTCACCTTAAAATAGGATGAGCATTGTGACACCAACTTCAAAGAACTAAAAGAGTACCTGGCTACTCCTATTCTTATATCAACCATCCATGGGAAGCCATTACTCCTATATATTTTAGCTACAGCTACATCACTAGGAGTATTTCTAGTACAAGAGGATGAAACTAAGAAAGAAAGAGTAGTCTACTACACCAGTAGAACACTAGTCTCCTATGAACTCAATTATAGAATAATTGAAAAAGCATGCTTAGAAGTTGTCTTTGCATGACAAAAATTAAGACATTATATATTATCACATATAGTGAGGCTCTTTACAAAGATAGATCCTTTGAATTACATCCTAAGTAAGAAAACATTATCAAGATGTCTGGCAAAGTGGGTCCTCATTCTCAGTGAATTTGACATTAAGTATGTGGATAGGAGGGCTATAAAAGGACAAGTCCTCGTAGATCAATTAGTTGATTCACCACTTCAAGATGATGAAATTTTAAGAATTGAGTTCCCAGATGAGAAAATGATGCATCTAATTGAGTATCCATGGAAAATATACTTTGATGGTTCCTTCACACAACAAGGCTCTGGAGAAAGGGTTCTATTAATAACTCCTCAAGCCTACAAAATACCCAAGTCCTACAAATTGATGTTTCCATGCACAAATAATATTTATGAATATGAAGCATTAGTAAATGGTCTTAAACTTGCTATGGAATGGAAGATTGTAGAGTTACATGTGTATGGTGACTCCTAGCTCATTATCAATCACGTCAGTGGAGATTATCAGATGAAAGAGGAGAAGTTGATTCCCTACAAGAAACTAGTTGATGACCTAAATAAATACTTTGTCTTTGTCACATTCCAGCAGATACCCAGGACAAAGAATAAAGTTTTCGATGCTATGGCTACACTGGAATCCATGTTACAATTAGAGGAACATAAATTCCACTATGACTTGTTGGTGGAATCCTTATCCTACCCCACCTTTGATACACCCGAATACCAATTAATTTGTGCTTTGAACACCCAAGACCAATCTCGGTATGCTAAAATCATTGCTTACCTCACTGACCAAAATATTCCCAATGATCTATCCAGAAATGAGGAAAGATCCTTGATTAGCACAACATCGCATTATGTCCTCATTACTAACAACTTATATAGACAAGGTCTTGATGGTACACTTCTTAGATGTTTATAACACAAAGAGTTGGATCACACATTAAAAGAAGTCCATGAAGGTGTATGTGGATCACATTCAAATGGCTTTTCATTAGCTAAGAAACTGCTCAGAGTAGGCTATTACTGGCCTACAATGGAAAAATATGCTATTCAATTTTCTAAAACATGTCATAAATGCCAAACACATGGAAATATTATCCATGCTCCTACCAAAGAACTCATACCATTCATAACACATTGGCCATTTGAGAAATGGGCCTTTGACTTGGTTGGACTAATATATCCTAATTATTCAAGTGGACACAAGTTCATCATTACGACCACTAAGTATTTCATGAAGTGGGTCAAAGCCGTGCTACTAATCAAAGCCATTGGCAAATAGGTGGCTATGTTCATCTTGAACTACATTATTTGTAGATATGGGATACCCTCATCAATTGTAACAGACAATGGGGGCCAATTTAAAATCCAAGACATTGAGGACCTCTACACACAGTTTCACATTACTCAGCATTGTTCCTCAATCTATTATCCTCAAGGTAATGGACAGGCTGAGGCATCTAATAAAAATATTCTCAAAATCCTACATAGAAATGTGAGTAAGTCTAGAAGAAACTGGCATTTACAACTAAATCTGGCACTTTGGGCCTACAGAACAAGCATCAAAACACCGACTGGAGACATGCCATTTTCTCTCGTCTATGGTGCTTAGGTAGTACTACTTGTTGATGGGACTTTGTGACCAGTCTCATCAATAGATGTAAGTTGTCATCGGGTACTGGGGTACTAGCCAACTTCTCCTGTAAAGGTTTTCTGAGAAATAAATTCTCCAGGCCTTCAAGCACTTGAGTGTCGGGTCTCGACAGTGCGAGAGCTAAGTTGGGTGTGTGACTATTTTTTTTCGTAGGATAGCTGGTTTTTTGGCTCGTCTTCTCTGGGGATTTCATTAGTAGGTCAGGCTTTCCTACAAGCATGCATTAGTTTACCAAATAAACTTCAAAAGATATGCCAGAGTTAGGATTTTATTCCTTCTACTTATAGTTATGCTAAATATTTCAAACATCAACCATTCTCTAATGAACTATACTAAATACTAAACATATACAGAACCATTGATTCATACATATTCAATAGCAAGGGAAAAGAGGTTGTTAATCTACTTAAAACATTAGAGCAGAGGACAATAGAAACATACAACATGAAAGAACAATAACTCAGAAATCGGAACACCAACAACATCATTGCCAAAAATTTTCTTTCTTCATTAATAGGTTTCCAGCATCACTAGTGTGTACATCAATGAATCCAAGAGAGAATATAACTACTAAGAACTACTAAGAACTACCGAGCATTGAGCTCTGCAACTACAAGAAATGGAAATGCTGAAAGATAATAGTGTGGACTACAAAATCATCAATTTTGCCCCCTTGAAATGAGGTCCAACTTGTTATCTATACACATACTTGCCCTAAAGTTTAACCTAATCTAACTGTACACTCAATCTTAAAATACAACATCCAGTGGCCGATACTACCTTCACCACTTACAATCACCTTGAAAGAGTAGAGGTTAGACAGATCAAGAGAAGAAGACAAGAAGAAAGGATGGAATAATCGGTCTCAAGAAGAGTGGTGGAGAAAGAATAGAAGTAATCTGATCTTCCCAAAATTTGAGGCTACATGCCTCATTAATGCGAAATGTGTCTCACTATCTTTGATGCACCAGGTAGTTAATACTAGAGCAACACCTTGGGAAGATCACCTATCAAGGCCATCCCTCTATCTGACATACCTCACTGGGGTCACCCACTTTATGACACCCTTATTGACTGTTGGATAATGACTGGTCAACTCTAGGGAACCTAGACATGGGTCATCGAAAGAATACAAAATTGTTGGATCCAGGACTTCAAGATCTGGGAGCTTATGCTCAAAGAAGAAAGAATGTTCAAAATGCACCTCACTAGCAGATATCCCTAGAATCCAAAGAACTTTGACTAACATTTTTATGTTTTGAATGTTTCTAGGAGCTGGGCAACTCCATCTTCATCAATATCCTTGAGGCTAGCCTGGCAGTACCTGGCCATCTCCACCTGCTTGCCTAGATCTAAAGTATTTACTTTGAATTCTTTGGCCATCTTCGTAGCATCATGGGCTTGGAGCATGATGCGAGATATACATGGCATATTTTCTTCATCCATTCCCTCTGGGGACTGATATCAAGCCTCCATTAGCTCGTCAAATTTTCCTACAACATACTACTCTAGAGTACATGTTTCGGTACTGAAGGGATCGACTCCCAAAATCCTTGTAATGAATGCCTTGTATAAATTTAAAGAATACTCAACCTTTGGAACTTTATCCCACAGGTCCCCTACCAGTTTCTTGCTTATCTCCAATTTGAGATCAAGTCTGGAGTGCTAGGTCTGGACAAAATTGAAGGATTCTTCTCCCAAAATTCCAACCTTGGTGATAATTTATTCTCCAAGACTCATGAGTTCCCCCAACTCATTCATCCAAGCCTCGTACTGCTCAGTCCCTCCTTCCCAGATGGAAATTGTATTTTTGGCCTAGTGCAAAATGTTATCAGCTGCGTACAAGTTTGGGAGTGTAGCCACTAAGAAATGTCAGATGTTTCCTACCTGTTCAGCCACCCAATCATCAGCTGCCTACGCCTTCTTTTTCATACTTCTTAGCACATCTATTTCACCCTGAGGGAGTGGAGCTCTATATGTGCAAGCTTTCGGAGGGATGGCAGTGATGGGTTGTGCAAGCTCTATCAAAATCTTGAGGAGATTTACATTCTTCTCTCTCTTCCTTGAGCTTTTGGGCTTGCTTGTCATAGTGGGCCTCTATTTCCCGGCTAGCCTCCTTTAGTAGGTCTAGTTCTCCTTGTTTATCCCTCTTCCCTAGAGTTACTTTTGTTATCATGTACTCTGTAGCACCTATTGTTTCTTCCTCTTTATTTGTGGGAGGCATCACAATGATTGTGACTGTATCTTTGCCTGGACCAATCTAAATGGAATATAGGGTCTGGGCCTTCTTCTATTTAGATGTCCCCTACACTTGTGCCATCATCTTAGCTAAGGAGAGCTGGGATTTTTTTTCCGTCGGGGCGTTTCTCTTCTTAGAATCAACCAACCATTGTGGTGGCAGGGGTGGCCTTGCTGCCAATGTTTGATCCTGTGAATCCCCTTCGCGGCTCTATTGTTCATCCCTAGTATTTTGAGTCTCTTCAGACCCTTTTTCTATATGTTGCCAAATTTTAGTCTAGGGTCTTTAGTTCCTAGGGGGTATAATTTTTCTTTAGTGACTTACTTCTCATTCATCCTGAAACATTCCCCTAATATGATTATTAGAAATTATCCTCTTTGCCTATTTGAGCCTAGCGGGTTTTTAGTACTTCTGCTTCTTTCGGTGTTTAGGTGATTTAGGTGTGTTGGGAAAAGGGCAGTCATAGCATCTTCTAAATGAGAAGTAGTCACCCTCGGATCTATAATGATCATGTTTTTTTTAGAAAGGTAAACATGTGATTTTCATAAATGATTCATAAATCTTGTTGTTCATAAAAAGAGTTTTTCAATTCTCAGAGATATCAAGTTGCGGAGTGGTAATGACGATCATGCAGCATCTGGAAATGTTGGTCTCAGAGGTGCAACCCCAACACTAGTAAAAAAGATCTTATAAGAGGTTAAGTGCTCCTGATGTAAAAGAAGTCATTTAAGTACAAAAAGGATAAAGGGTGAAGCTGTCGGGATACTTTTCTAGATTAAAGGAAACGGGATTACGAAAAAAGTATTCTCTTATGTTCTTTTCCTGTACAAGGCAAAATGGTCTAATGCTTATGCATTTTGGCATTAGAAGGAAGTATGTTCTCTTTCTACAAGGCTAAGGATGCATTTCAGTAAGCGACTAATGAACATAAAACTTAAATGAAAGTGTTCAGATTTTGAGGCCGTTATGTTCCTTGAAACAGGAAGTTCAAATAGTTGTTGAATTCTAAAATTAAATGCTAATCCTAATATTACAACTATTAAGCTCACCTTAATGATATTCATGTGGCACCAACATTTAGATCTTGGCAGGTATTTCTTCAGCATTCTCCATCATTTGCTACTCACCATGTTTGTTTAGCAGGCCATTTGTCCTCACTTATGTTCTTAGTTTAATAATTAATGGAAATCAAGGCTTCTGGTTACGACAAATTAATTGGTATTGAGAGTGAGTTGAAAGAAGTTTCTGACACATCTCTAAGATTTTTTTATCTTATAAATTTGCACAGAAGATTGAATTCTCATCCAATTCACCCTATTACATAGAAGCTCAAGGATAGTGGTCTGGTAGAAGCTACAGGATTTCCAATGGCTGTTCAAGATCCTGAGCTTTTTAGAGAATGTATTAAGAGATATGAACTAGTGGAAAAGCAAATCCTTTTCCTAGATCAGTCTATTTTGTTGTCAATTGATAAGGCCCTAATTCAATCCACTTTTTTCATTCTGGTAAAAGATGTATATTGAGACATCACCTTTGGTTCTTCTGTGTCTATATTCAATGAAAAGAAGACTCTGAGGAGGGAAGACATGCAGAAGACCTAGTTCCATGACCCTTGATCAAAGAAGAGTAAGATGCCAAAGACTCTCATTGGAACATCTCTAAAGAGGGGAAATTGTGTATATCCTAGCCCTGTTGACCAGATTGGATGGAAAGCCTGAGATTTTAGATCTCGTTGAACATAATTTCTTCCTTGTTCAAGCTGTCTGTGCTAAAAATATGTTAATTGATTGGGCGGAAATTTTGTGTGAGAAGCTTGCATCCTGGATGAACTCTTGTCAAGGATTCAAATAGTTCTATATGTTTTCATATTTTATCTATGCTCTGGTGACTCAGCACCTATGGCCTGGCTTACCAGCAATCCAGAACTTTGATGACAATACCAAAATATTTGAGTTCTACCCAAATTTTCAATTATGTCAGAGATTTGAAGAATACATGATGGCGAATGATGCATTCAAAATGAGAATATGTTGGGAACTTCAAGGTTGACAAGAAAGAAGATTCTCACCAGAAGCCATCTCATAAATTAGTCAGTTTGGCTGCTCTTTTATCCAATTCTTGAGTTTCTCTTATCTTTGGATAGGATCCTTCTCCATATTTCCTAAGAGGTTGCCCTGGTATCCTCAAGATAAAGTGGTCTTAGTGGAGCTTTGCTGGAAAATATTGGAATTGAACACTTTGTGTTCAACTATGAAGAAGATTGCTGGAATTTCTTTCCTCGTGGTGGTTGGCCCATATTCCAGTGCATCTAGACCATATGCCCCAAATTTAGTAAAGAGTTTTGAAGATAAGATCAAGCTACCTAACTATGAGGTTCTTAGGCCTCGATATGATCCTATGGGTTTTTTTAGAGATCACCTGAAGCTTGGATATGCCTACAGACATGTCTTAGACATTGAAGATTTCTGGGCTGAGTGTTTCAATGAGTATCAAACATGGGAAAAACATTGGTCCCGTTTAAATTTAGATGAAATTAAATTGTATAACAATGCTATTGATGTATATGTTCTTGCAGATGATGGACTCTACATGCATCCTTCATCCTACAACCAGATCAAAGTGTTTCCCATTTCTTCCTCTCCACCAACTGGTCCAGTGGTTGATTCATTGGAGCTTCTCATGAGAGGCATTAGCAAGAGAAATGACAAGTGGGTGGAATGGACCAGGGCCCGATGGAAAAGAACTTCTGGTGTAGGTTCTTCTAGAGGAATGACTTCAGGAGTTGGGAAGTCTACTTCAGCAACTACTTCTTCTATGGAACCATCAACTTCATCAGGTGTAGCACAATCTATCGAGAAAGGAGGAGACAAATCTCTAGAAAATGTAAATGTAAAGGGGAATAGAGGAGATAAGGAAAAGGAAAAGGAGAAAAGTCAAGAGGCATCTGTGACCAAACCTTCCTCAAAAATTCCAGTCATCTCTTTGGATGACACAAACCCAATGGATGGTCAGGACTCCTCTTAGCCAGTTGATACCTTGGCCCTTTCATTGACAAAGGTGGCCTCTTTCCATGTTCAACCTCCAGGGAAGAAGACTCCTCCAGTTGACTGGAAGCTGTTTGATCCTATAGCTCTTCAGTCTACAATTAGGGTGTTATCCACAGATTCATGGTTGGAAGAAACCATTGAAAAGAAGAAGAAACGATATGAGGAGGCGACTTCTTCAATGGATCTGATTCTTAAGGAAACCTCATCTCAGTCACCAGTGAGGAAAGAAAAGAGGAAAAAGACCATGGCAGCTCTCTCCCATGATTCCACAACCGGACATATGTTAATGGAAATAGAAGATCCATAGAAAGAAGGAAAGTTTCATGAACTATCAGCTCAAGATTATCAGATAAAAACTATGGATCTAGGAGTTCTAGTGCATGAATCAATGGTGAACATTTGGAAAACCACCAATGAGAGAATTGAGCATAGGTTAGAAGAACTCCAAGTAGATAATGAGGTCCTCAAAACTACAAATAAGGAGCTAGTTGAATATATCAAATCTACTCTTGGAAGTACATCATCTTCTCAGTTTGTTCCCAGTGCTGAAGAAAATAAGAATTTTCTACTAAAGCTGCAGAAAGAGAGATAGTTTGGACAAATTGGTAGAGCATGGATAGATGCAATGAATGTTCAAGGCCTAATTGTCATTGAGAATTTGGGAAACCTTCTACTTGATGCAGATAAGTTGAAGGAAATAATATCAAAGCACCAAGAGACCATTTACAATGCATCCATTGGATTGATAGAACAACTAGCTACCTTGCAGGAGGTGATCGATATGGAGACTAGTGTTGTAATCTCCAATGGCATCCTCAAGACCGGGTAGGAGCCATTGTTTCATTAGAAGCAATCTTTGGAGTTTGTGATTGAGATCTCAAATAGATTAGAAAATGAACTCAAGTCTTTAATTGAGTTAGTCCAAAAAGAGATGCATCAAATTTTTGAGTTTTTTAAAGTTTTGCACATAGAATCTCAGGTTTCTGAAAGTGACAAGTTGGTGAGTACAGAGCAAATGAAAGCTAAGTTTCTCACTTTCATAGATGAGATTTTGGATCCGGCTAGCTTCCAAGTGTCAAAAATTAGTGAGCTCTCCACAATAGATGTAGTAATCAAAGAAGAATCAGAGAAGCTCCAATCCCGGATTGCCAGGTTGGGTAAAGGAATAGAGATGCATGACTTTTGGATGATCTGAGCTGACAATGTAATCATTCCGAATGCTCAAGAGTTGGGTAAAGTAATGGATGCAATGAAGGCTTACAAAGGCAAAGCCATTTCACTGAATTCGGCATAGAATTTGTTGACCTATGTTGTTTTTCTAATTTTTGTCTATTGTAGCTATTTTGGGCATTCTGTCAGCCTTGTCAGTTTTTGTAACTAGCAAAGTTTATTATTAGAATGTTCCTTTTAGAATATTGGATGAAGGCAATCATTATTGTAATGGGTCATTTTCTAAGAAGACCTATATATGTAAATTTCTATAAAGTAAATAAGATCAAAAAATATTACTTTGGGAAAACCCCTGTATTGGGGACTACTGTGTGCAACTCTGAGTCTAAAGTGATTTTTGTTGTTCATTTTAGTTAGCTGTGTAATTGTCTTGAATGAAGATGCTAAGACTGGAAATTGAATGAATATTAATGAATCAGGTTTTGTTATTTTCATCCAACGGATTGTACATTTACTGTCTCTAGCATGAGTACTCGGATTTCTTTTCACTTGCACATTTTAGTTCTATAGATTGTTTCTTGCATAAGATATTGGGAAGAGTGTCAACAGAGAATGAGATCAAGATAATTGGGGTATTGTCAAAGTTTCACAATCTAAGAAATCTAGGAATTGCATTGTTACACTTCCTTTCTTCATCTCTACTAGTAGATGATAGTTTGCATTCATCTTGCACTACATAATAGTTTGAATAATAGATTGGATGTCATTGAGTAAGTCCCCCTTTCATTTCCTAAGTTGTTTGAATCTTTAAGCAACTTGGTTAAACCTTTTCTGCTCTCCGGTTAAGAGCATACCCCCCTAAAAACCAATAGACAAGATTCATTGCATATCTTTCACATAAGGGATATTGTACCTTTCAATTCAAGGGTCATTGATCCAGACTGTGGTTAGTTTTTGTTCTACATAAGCCAGCATTGGGTGTTTCCAAGAGTCATTTGATAAATCAAATTTGAAGTAGATAAACTATAAACCAACAGTTTTTGGTGACTCTACTGGAGAGTGAATCATAATACTCCTAAGCTTACTTAGTAAGTCTATCTGTGGCTCTAATAAGTAACTTAGAACTTTTATTTGGCGTATCTAATGTTACATTATATATATCACTCTTAAGGAGAAATGGTGATTGCCTCATGAAGGACAAGTCCCACTAGAGAAAACTTATCATTTGCTTGCAGGACGAGCTAGAAGATTAAGAGCTGTGCAGCTGCTATGAATAGTTTCATTAGCTCTGGATCCCAAGTATACTCGTAGTGTCTAGAGAGAAGGACATAAAGATCATGTGTTTGAAGAATTGCAAAAGGCTAAGTTTCCTTTGTTAGAAGTCAGAAGAGGAAGAACCAGCACACGTGATCCTATCTCTTTAGGTATCCATGGTGCTTTGTTGCCACCATCACGCCCTGCTTCCCGAATTCATAGTCATTCTTCTATACCTCCTATTATCTGCAATACCACCCCGTCATTATGTAACACCCTCACTCTTCATGGGGTAACTACTCCTACCAACATCAATTTCAAGACTGTGCCAGTAGTTCTCCCTATTTCAATGGCTTTTCCTTGGGGTAATGCTATTGGGCCTCTCTAGCTAGGAGCTAATAATGACTTACCTCGGGCTTCCTGGAAGAACTTCCCAAAATTCAATGGAGATGCAAAATTATCCAATGATGAGAATATTGCATCTTTCTTTGCCTAATGTAGCATTGTAAATCCTCAGCATGAAGATGTGGCAGTGAGAATGTTTGTAGAAACTTTAACAAAAAATGCCGCTGACTAGTTTCAACATCTCCCTACGGGATGCATAACTAGTTGGAATGATATGAGAAACCGCTTTGAAAATTGTTATAAAAGTACAGAGGATGAACACACACTCCTGACATAGCTCACTCAGATAAATAAATAACCTAGTGTGCTCATGCGGGATTTCATTGTGAGGTTTAACAAGCTGGCTAACAGGATCCCAACTGCTAGCAGGCCTACAACTAACAACTAGAAGATGTTCTTTATTAGTTCCATGCCTCTTGACATTAGTTTCCAAATCAGAAAAGTAAATGTGTCTAATTTGTAAGCCATTTAGACTCTATCAATTGAGCTAGAAGATGACCTTATAGCTACCGAGAAGTGGAAGCGAGAAGTGTAGAGCAGTGCCTCCACAAGCTATATTTCCAGTGTAACCAGAAATACTGAGGCAATGCTTTAGAAATTATCTAATGAGATGATTGCCCTCAAGTGGAAAATGGGAAAGTCTTCTCCATCCTTTTAGTAGCCTTACCAAGATACTCCCAGAAAACAATATGAAGGTAAACAGTTGCAGTTGCCACCTGCTCAACAAAAGCTCGCTATTGAGGTAGCTAAAAAGCATAATATGTGCATTTTTCATCTGAGAGATGATCATGATGGTAGTAATTGTCTAGAAATGAATAAATATAGACAGCTAGCTTCAAGCAATGAACTGACTATTAAATATCCAGAAAGTGAAGAAGATTCTACTCCCCATGGGGACTCCGGTAATTTCTTTTTGGAGTATGAATCTGACTCCGAGGTCTGAGGTGAATGCTTTGCTACTATGGATGGAATTCAAATGGCAGTGGAAACAAGAAGTTAGAGAGACAAAAATATGGGAAACTCTATTCCTTCCCAGAATACGACAGCTGATCCTTCAAGTGGTGCACCTAAATATTCTACTTCTTCAGCTTGGAAAAAGGATCACTCGAAATCTGAAACAAATGGTAAGTCTCTGTCTTCCTTTGATATAATTCAATACTGCAAAGATGCTATAATCCAAGTGTCTCCTTTAGAATATTTAAAAAATCATCCTACTAAGCTTCAGAAGCTTGTAGATTTTTGTAAAAGTGATGCTAATTCCAGAATGCAGCCTAATATAAATTCTACTGTTAGTGATGAATCCCCTAATAGTGCCCCTGTAAATGATGAAGAGCCTGTCCTTCCCTTGCTCTTTTAGGAAGAAGATTCTTCAGTCTTAGCCACTACTCCTAGCTAGAAGATTGACTTGTTCTATGCCTCCTTATTTGTAAATGGTCATAAACTAAGTAACTGTATTATTGACTCCAGAGCCTTTGATAATGTCATGCCCACTTCTATTTCCAAAGCCCTTGGATTGACCCTTACCAAAACCTTTGTCCACTGTTATTCAATGGATGCTACATAGGTTCCCCTCTTAGGTTAGGTAAAAGATGCATAAGTTGCATTAGCTGCACATCCTACAAAAAGAATGAATTTGACCATCCTTGTAGCCGATATTCTAGAAAGCTACGGTATGCTTCTAAGTAGAAGTTTTTGTAGAGACATAGGTGGAGAAATCAAGATGGACTGGTCCCATGCTATAATTCTGGTGGGTACTATGAAGATAAATTTGGAGTCAGAGGAAAAGGCCAAATTCATAGTAATGAATTCCAATGACCCTAATGCACAAATCCTCTGCCAGGAGATGGAATTCGGCAATTATATGATGTTTTCAGATCTCAATCATCAAGATGAAATGCCCAAAAACACTAACAATAAGGATATCTGGACCTTGGATTTTGATGGTAGCTATGCTACCGTAGGATTAGGAGCTGGTGTAGTACTTATTCCCCTGGAAGGAGACATGATACAAATTTCTTATAAACTACAGTTTAAGAACACTAACAACACGAAGGAATATGAAGCTTTGTTACTAGGCATTACTGCTACAAAGCAAAGAGGGGTAAAAATCCTTAAAGTGCTTGGTGATGCAGAATTGATAGTAAGGCAAGTTCAAGCACAGTATGCAGTGAAAAATGTGAGACTGCGTAGTTATAGGAACAGAGTCTGGGATGAGATAGAGGATTTTGATGCCTTCTCAATCCAGGCTGTTCCAAGAGAGAAAAACATAAGAGAAGATTTGTTGGTTGCCTCAGTTTCACTTCTCCTCCCGCATCTGAAAATAGGTGACAAGAAATATAAATTTGAAGTTCTCTTTAGGCCGAATGTTCCAAACAATGTGGAAATCTGGCAAGTCTTCATCAGTGACAAGTAGATACAAGCTTTCATGGAAGGATCAGATCATTTCAATGATCAATACTTTGAAGGAAGTTCTAGTACTTGCAAGGAATTGTCTCCAGATAGTAAGAAGGAATTAGAACTTGGAGAAGAACAGTTGAAAGGTAAAAAAATTCCTTGACACCTAATCTCCCTTGAAAAACCTTTTGATAGACATGATGCATATACTAGAAAAGAAAGAGATAGGAAAGGTGGTACCTCAGGGGAGTTCGAGGGAATGAACATAGGCACTGAATTTAAACCTAAGATGATAAATATTGGCAATTTTTGCACAAAAAAGGAAAGAGAAGAGGCTAAAAACCTACTTTCCCAGTACAAATATGTGTTTTCCTAGGGCTATGAAGACCTCAAAATTTTGTGGGACAGTGACTTCCAGCACAAGATTCCTCTCAAGCTTGAAGTTGTCCCTTTCTGGCAGAAGCAACGAAACTACAATCCTAAGGTTTTAGATGCCATTTTTAGAGAAGTTCACAAGATTTTGGAGGAAAATATTATTTATCCTATACATCACACTACATGGATAGCCAACATCATGCATGTCCGGAAGAAGAACAGAGAAATCAGAATTTGTGTGGATTTCCATAATCTGAACCATGCTTCTTTGAAGGATAATTACACCTTTCCCAACATGGATCATATATTGCAAATAGTAGAGGGATCCAAAATGATGTCCATGTTGGATGGTTTTTCAAGTTTTAATCAGATTGAGGTGGATCCAGAAGATAAGTATAAGACAGCGTTCACCACTCCTTGGGGAACGTTTGCTTATAATAGAATGCCCTTCAGGCTTATCAATGCTGGAGCTACCTTCTAGAGAGCTATGAACTCTTCATTTGCAAACCTCCTAGATAGAATAATAGTTATATACTTAGATGATTTAACAGTCTTCTCTAAGAAGAGAGAAGATCATTTGAGAGATCTTGAGAAAGTGCTAAAGAGATGTAGAGAGGATGACATCTCTCTCAATCCCAAGAAGTTTGTATTCTGTGTCACCGAAGGTAAACTTCTTGGTCATATTGTTTCCCATGAAGGAATCTAAATTGACCCTCAGTGCGTAAAGGCCATCCAGTAGTTGAACCTACCAACAAGAAAATCAGGAACAAGATCGTTCTTTGGGCAGGTAAACTATCTTAGACGCTTCATTCCTAAATTTTTCAAGGTTACAAAATGCATAATTGATATGATGAAAGGTAGTCAAAATTTCAAATGGAATGATTCTGGGAAGAAGGCCTTTGACTTAATTAAGAAAGCTATAGCCAGAACACCTACGTGAGTGCATTCGAACTATACCAAGGAGTTCATATTGTACTGCTACGCATCATCTCATACATTGTTTGCTATCCTTATGCATGAGAATAATGAAGGGATTCAGGTGCCCATTGCATTCATGAGGACTCTGCTCAAGGATCATGAATTGAGATATTCTCAAATGGATAAGCATGCATATGCGGTGGTGAGGGCATTAAAGAATTTTAGATTCTATGTATTACATTCCCATTTTGTTATTTATATTCTTGATTCTACTGTTAAGAGCATTTTGACACAACAAGAAATAGGATGTAATACTAGAGGTTCATGGATAATGAAGGTACATGAGTATGATATTAAACTCAAGCCAAAAAAGCTGGTTAGAGGAAATAGCTTGTGTAAAATAATGGCTGAAAATTAGGACACAGCTCAAGAGGAGGATTCTCTGAAGGTGTTAATGATTAGTCTTCTCAATCCCTGGTTTTCCAACATCACTTATTTCCTTACTTATGGAGATTGCCTGGAAGGATTGACATATAAACAAAAAAGAGATTTGAAAACCAAGGCAGCCAAGTATGTCATTTATGATGACCAGTTGTATAAGAAATCAATAGATGGAACTTTCTTAAGATGTGTGGACAAGCCACAACAAGAGAAATTTCTCCAAGCATTCCACAATGAAGCATGTGGTGTACATTTCTTGTCCATAGTCACTGCATATAAAATATTGAGGTAGTGTTACTATTGGCCCAGCATGTTCAAAGATTCCTACAATTGGGTGGCAAAGTTTGATAAGTGTCAAATGTTTTCCTATAAACCTCAGTTAGCTACTCTCCCATTGAATTCGATTGTAGTAGAAGGTCCCTTTCAGCAATGGGGGATTGATTTCATTGGTCTGATAAATCCTCCCTCTTTTGTAGGTCACCTATATGTCATAACTGCCATGGATTACTTTACCAAATGGGCTGAAGCTAAGCCTACCAAGAAAACCACATCTGAGGTGGTCTGTGAATTTATTAAGGAGAATATCTTGGTGAGGTTTGGAGTGCCAATGAAGCTGGTGATGAACAATACCACATATTTCTCTTCTTCAGAGATTACAGAGTTTTTCTACAACAACAGTATCCATGTTAGTCACTCTTCTAATTATTTCCCTCAAGGAAATGGTTAGGCTGAGTCAAGCAACAAGAATCTGATCAACATCATGAAGAAACTGGTTTTAGAAAGTCTGAAGGATTGGCACAAGAAATTGCATGAAGCTCTATGGGAAAATAGGATAACACGTAAATGAGCTATCGGGATTCCCCCTTTTGAGCTGGTTTACAGAATTGAACCTAGTCTCTCACTTCTACTGGAGTTATCCATTTGTAGGCTGCAGCAGGTAATTGAAGATCTAGTTTTCCACGATGGTCTGGAGAAATGAATCATGTATCTAACCAAGATGGAAGAAGAATGGAAAAATCTTGTTGACCACATCACTGATCATCATAGGTGAGTGGAAAAATTCTTTGATAAAAAGGCCAGACCAAGAAATATTACACAAGGTGACCTAGTCCTATTATGGGATAAAAGGCGTGAGCCTAAAGGAAAGCATCATAAATTTGACTCGCTTTGGAAAGGACCATTTAAGATTGAACAAGTGAATTAGAATAATTCCTTTATTCTGGCATATCCTTCTGGAGAGATTCTTCCATTCTCCTACAATGGCCAGGATCTAAAGGTCTACCAAATACTCAAGTGAAAGTAGGCAACCCCTGTAGGTTAGTGCTAGTATAGGTAGGTTTGCTTTGCATTTTTCCTACTTTCTTTCTTGCTTTCTTTAGTCTAGTTTAGTTTAGTTTCCTTTCCTATTGTGTGTTTTAGTTTAGTCTTCCCGTTGTTTTTCCTGCCGGTCTTTTTTATGCGAAACCAAAGACTCTGGGTCCCTTCTCAGACATTGGCATGTCTAAGTCCCTAGTTGGAGCCAGCTGTTGCCAAATTTCAGTTAGAGTCTTTAGGTCCTAGGGGGTATAATTTTTCTTTGGTGACTTACTTCTCATTCATCCTGAAACATTCCCCTAATATGCTTATCAGAAATTATCCTCTTTGTCTATTTGAGACTAGCAGGTTTTTAGTACTTCTACTTCTTTCAGTGTTTAGGTGATTTAGGTGTGTCAAGAAAAGGGCAGTCATAGCGTCTTCCGAATGAGAAGTAGTCACCCTTGAATCTATAATGATAATGTTTTTTTCCAAAAGGTAAACATGTGATTTTCATAAATGATTCATAAATCTTGTTGTTCATAAAAATATTTTTTCAACTCTCGAAGATATCAAGTTGCAGAGTGGTAATGGTGATCATGCGGCATTTGGAAATTTTGGTCTCAGAGGTGCAACCCTGACACAAGTGAAAAAGGCTTATAAGAGGTTAAGTGCTCCCGATAGAAAAGAAGTCATTTAAGTGCAAAAATGATAAAGGGTGAAGCCATCGGGATATTTTTCTGGATTAAAGGAAACAGGCTTACAAGAAAAGTATTTTCTTATGTTCTTTTCTCGTACAAGGGAAAATGGTCTAATGCTTATGCATTTCGGCATCGGAAGGAAAGTATGTTCTCTTTCTGCAAGGCTAAGGATGTGTTTTAGTAAGCGGCTAATGAGCATAAAAATTAAATGAAAGTGTTCAGATTTTGAGGCCGTTATGTTCCTTGAAACGGAAAGTTCAAATAGCCATTGAATTTTAAAATTAAATGCTAATCCTACCATTACAACTGTTAAGCTCACCTTAATTACATTTTTGTGGTGCCAACATTTGGATCTTGGTTGCTTTTTCTTTAGCATTCTCCATCATTTGCTGCTCACTATGTTTTCTTAGCAGGCCATTTGTCCTCACTTATGTTCTTAGTTTTATAGTTAATGGAAATCAAGGCTTCTGGTTGCGATAGATTAATTGGTATTGAGAGTGAGTTGAAAAACATTTCTAACACATCTCTAAGATTCTTTGATCTTGGAGATTTGCACAGAAGATTGAATTCTCATCCAATTCACCCTATTACATAGAAGCTCAAGGATAGTGGTCTGGTAGAAACTGCAGGATTTCCAATGGTTGTTCAAGCTCCTGAGCTCATCAGAGAATGTATTGAGAGATATGACCTAGTGGCAAAGCAAATCATTTTCCAAGATCAGTCTATTTTTTTGTCAATTGATAAGGCCCTAATTCAATCCACTTTCAACATTTCGGTAAAAGATGTGTATTGCGATATCGACTTTGATTCTTCTATGTCTATGTTCAATGAAAAGAAGACTCTAGGGAGGGAAGACATGCAAAAAACCTGTTTCCAGAACCCTCGATCAAAGAAGAGTAAGATGCCAAAGACTCTCTTTAGAACAACCCTAAAGAGGGTAATTGTTGATATCCTAGCCCTGTTGACCAGATTGGATGGAAAGCCTGAGATTTTAGATCTTGTTGAACATAATTTATTCCTTGTTGAAGTTGTCTGTGCTAAAAATATGCTCATTGATTGGGCGGAAATTCTATGTGAGAAGCTTGCATCCTAGATGAGCTCTTGTCAAGGACTCAAATAGTTCTATATGTCTTCATATTTGATCTATGCTCTGGCGACTCGGCACCTATGGCCTAGGTTACCAGCAATCCAGAACATTGATGACAATACCAAAATATTTGAGTTCTACCCAAATTTGCAATTGCGTTGGAGCTTTGAAGAATACACGGTGGTGAATGATGCATTCACAATGAGAATATGTCAGGAACTTCAAGGTTGCCTAGAAAGAAAATTCTCACCATAAACCATCTCGACAAATAGTCAGTTTGGCTACTCTTTCATCGAATTCCTGAATTTCTCTTATCTTCAGATAGGAGCCTTCTCTGGATTTCCTAAGAGGTTGCCCCGGTATCCTGAAGATAAAGTGGTCTTAGTGGAGCTTTGCTGGAAAATATTGGAAGTGAACACTCTGTGTTCAACTGTGAAGAAGATAACTGGAATTTCTTTACCCATGGTGGTTGGCCCATATTCCTATGCATCCAGATCTAATGCCCAGAATTTAGTAAAGAATTTTGAAGATAAGATCAAGCTACTTGACTATGAGTTTTTTAGGCCTCAATATGATCCTTTTTGTTAGAGATGACCTGAATCTCAAATATGCCTTAAGACATGTCCCAGACATTGAATATTTTTGGGCCGAGTGTTTCAACGAGTATCAAACACAGGAAAAACTTTGGTCCCATTTAACATTAGATGAAATTAAATTGTATAACAATGCTATTGATGTATCTAATCTTGCAGATGATGGACTCTACATGCATCCTTCATCCTACGACTAGATCAAAGTGTTTCCCATTTCTTCCTCTCCACCAACTAGTCCAGTGGTTGATTCATTGGAGCTTCTCATGAGAGGAATTAACAAGAGAATTGAGAAGTGGGTGGAATGGACCAGGGCTCGATGGAAAAGAACTTCTAGCATAGGTTCTTCCAAAGGAACGGCTTCAAGAGCTGGGCAGTCTACTTCAGTAGCTATTTCTTCTATGGTGCCATCAACTTCATCAGGTGTAGCATAATCTGTCAGGCAAGGATGAGACCAACCTCCGAAAAAGAATGTTCCTATCACTCCCACTTGCGGAGGTGGTTCACTTCTGAATATTGGAAATGAAGAGGAGAATAGAGGAGATAAGGAAAAGGAAAAGGAGAAAAGTCAAGAGGTGTTCGTGACCAAGCCTTCCTCAATAATTCCAGTCATCCCTTTGGATGACACAAACCCAATGGATGGCTAGGACTCCTCTCCGCCAGATGATACCCTGGCCCTTTCATTGACAACGGTGGCCTCTTTCCATGTTCCACCTCTAGGAAAGAAGACTCCTCTAGTTGTTCGAAAGTTGTTTGATCCTGTAACTCTTTAGTTTGTAGTTAGGGTGTTATCCACAGATTCATGGTTGGAAGAAACCATTGAAAAGAAGAAGAAAGTATATGAGGAGGCTACTTCTTCAAAGGACCTAATTCTTAAGGAAACCTCATCTCAGTCACCAATGAGGAAAGGAAAGAGGCAAAAGACCATGGCAGCTCTCTCCCATGATTCCACAACTTTGCATATGTTAATGGAAATAGTAGAGCCACAGAAAGAAGGAAAGTCTCATGAACTATCAGCTCTATATTATCAGATAAAAATTGTGGATCTAGGAGTCCCAGTGCATGAGTCAATGGTGAAAATTTGCAAAACCACCAATGAGAAGATTGAGGATAGGTTAGAAGAACTCTGGGTAGATAAGGAGGTCCTCAAAACTACAAATAAGGAGCTAGTTGAGTATATCAAATTTTCTCTTGGTAGTACATCATCTTCTCAGTCTAATCCCAGTGCTGAAGAAAATAAGAATTTTCTACTGAAGCTGTAGTAAGAGAGACAATTTGGAAAAATTGGTAGAGCATGGATAGATGCAATGAAGGTTCAGGGCCCAGTTGTCATTGATAATTTGGGGAACCTTCTACTTGATACAGATAAGTTGAAGGACACAACATCAAAGCACTAGGAGACCATTTACAATGCATCCACTAGATTGACAGAACAACTAGCTACCTTGTAGGAGGTGATCGATATGGAGACTAGTGTTGCAATTTCCAATGGCATCCTCAAGACCTAGTAGGAGCCATTGTTTCATTGGAGGTAATCTTTGGAGTTCATGATTGAGAGCTCAAACAGATCAGAAAATGAACTCAAGTCTTTGATTGAGTTATTCCAAAAGGAGATGGATCAACTTTTTGAGATTTTGAAAGTTTTGCACACAGAATCTCAGGTTTCTGAAAGTGACAAGTTGGTGAGTACAGAGCAAATGAAAGCTAAGTTTCTCACTTTCATGGATGAGATTTTAGATCAGGCTAGCTTCCAAGTGTTAGAAATTAGTGAGCTCTCCACAATAGATATAGTAATCAAAGAAAAATTAGAGAAGCTCCAATCTTGGATTTCCAAGTTGGGTAAAGTAACAGAGATGCATGACTTTTGGATGATCTGAGCTGATAATGTAATCATTCCGAATTCTAAAGATCTGGGTAAATTAATGGATGCAATGAAGGCTTACAAAGGAAAAGCCATTTTATTGAAGTCAACATAGAATTTTTTGACCTATGTCATTTTCCCAATTTTTGTCTATCATAGCTTTTTTGGGCATTTTGTTAGCTTTGTCAATTTTTGTAACCAACCAAGTTTATTAATAGAATTTTCCTTTTGGAATATTGGATGAAGGCAATCATTATTGTAATGGGTCATTTTATGAGAAGACCTATATATGTAAATCTCTATAAAGTAAATAAGATTGGAAAATATTACTTTGGGCAAACCCTTGTAGCTGGGACTACTGTGTGCGACTCTGAGTCTAAATGATTTTTGTTGTTCATTTTAGTTAGTTGTGTAATTGTCTTGAATGAAGATGCTAAGACTAGAAATTGAATGAATATTAATGAATTGGGTTTTGTTATTTTCATCCAACGGATTGTATGTTTACTATGTCTAGCATGAGAACATGGATTTCTTTTCATTTTCACATTTTAGTTCTATAGATTGTTTCTTGCATAAGATATTGGGAAGAGTGTCAACAAAGAATGAGATCAAGATAATCTGGGTATTGTCAGAGTTTCACAATCTAAGCAATCCGGGAATTGCATTGTTACACTTCCTTTCTTCATCTTTGCTAGTAGATGATAGTTTGCATTCATCTTGCACTACATAATAGTTTGAATTACAGATTGCATGTCATTGAGTAAGTCCCCCATTCATTGCCTAAGTTGTTTGAAGCTTTAGGCAACTTGGTTAAACCTCTTCTGCTCTTCGGTTAAGAGCATACCCCCCTAAAAAATAAAAGACAAGATTCATTGCATATCTTTCACATAAGGGATACTGTACCTTTCAATTTAGGGGTCATTGATAGATTCCTATCATTGATCCAGTCTATGGATAATTTTTGTTCTACATAAGCCAACTTTGGGTGTTTCCAAGAGTCATTTGATAAATCAAATTTGAAGTAGACAAACTGTAAACCAACACTATATTTTCTAGACCACCTGCATCGTAAACCTTAGTGTCATCAGTTTCCTTTTCTTTAGTTTCCTTGTCCTTAGGAGTATCAGACTCAATATTTATATTCATGTGGTTTCTCCCCTAATCTTGTTGTTGTTGTTGATGTCGTCATTGTTCTTCAACACCATTTGTCGGGACATTTTCCTCTGTAGGTGTATTTTCTGGAGGTGGTGGAGGTGTCTAGGCGATATTTACTTGCTGGGCCATTGAGACCACCTCACCAAATGTTACCTTATTCAGGGTAGGTGGAGGCATCTAGAGCATGGTGGCTAAGGTTATGATTTCTCACGTAGGTCCAGTTCCCTCAACCGATGCAGACTACTGACTCTGCACTTGCCTCTCTTCTATGGTTTTGGTCTCTAGAACTTGTACCCCATGTACATCAGAGATGTCTATATGTTATGGCTCCTTTTCCCCATCTATCCAGACTTCCTTCTCTATGGTAGCTTCTTTCTCTGGGATCTCCCCTTTAGTGGGGGGTTATTAATTTCTCATGGGTAGTGATCTCTTCCACTGCTTTCCCGATGTCCCCTTGTAAATTTACAAGTTCATCCATCCCGAATATGTCATCAAAGTTGTCATGCAGGGGGGAGATCTCTTGAGGATCCTCTGGCTGATTGTCCAACTTAGGGGAGTCTGAGGAGATAATCTATACTTTGGGGATGTCAGGCATACCAGGCTCTGGTTCCACACTTGGCTAATGATTATTTGTTCTTTTCTTCTTCCTCCTAGTTACCAATGGGGGCTCAACATCCAACTTTGCTTCCCATTCTTCCTCCACTCTAGTCCCTATTACTCAGACCATTAACTCTACAAGAAAATGAGATTTGGAAGGGAGGACAGGTCCAGCCATAATAACTGGGGTGGCCAACTGGGTGATCATTTTCTCCTTCATCTAGTGGGATGCTGCTAGTTGAAGCTCCAATTATTCTGTAATGGGAATGGAGGATGGAACTTAAGATGGAGTCTTGACTTTTCTTTTTCCTCTATCCTCTCCCTATGAGGAAGTCTTGGCCCCAGAAGTTGATCCCCATAAAAAATGGGGCAACTTTTTGTGTGCTTTTTGGACACACCTTCTGAAAATATGTATGGCTACGTTCAATTATATTGTATGTGAGATCCTCAATTATCGAACCTTTCAGGGTGTCCCAATCCACTGGAGGGAGAGCCATCTTTTCTACTCCCTGGGCCTTATACTATGGTTCCTCCATCGACCTAGTATCTAAAAATTCATTGGGGCACTTTTGAAGCTTCAGCCGCTTCATCATCCCTTGTGTCATCCAGACAAAATGTCAGTTCTGGACTTCAAAATTGTCCTGGAAATCTTCCCAAAAACCTTCTAAGTGAAACTCATGGGGTTTGCTACTTGGGGAAGTTTCATTTCTATCTTGTCCAATAGAACAAAATTATTCTTCTCCAAATAGAATTTTTCCATCCCTAAACTCTTAAGTTTACTATCAGCCCCCTTTACCACTGCAAGGCTATAGGAATAGTTCCCACAAGTGATTGGGAATGGAATATTGGTAACCTTCTTTAATGAAAAGAAGGTATGCACCTCCAGAATGTGTCTGTAGTACTCTAAAATAATTATCCTATCCCCATAATGTTTGGGTAATAGGTAGGGTTTCTTGGAGAAGTCGGTCACCCAAATGTATGTGTGCTGCTGAAATTGAATGTAATAGTGGCCATAGGTGCTGACCAAGTTCATTGCTTCCTTCGATAGTTGGTATCTGGCATCCCTAGTGGGTGTAAGAATGTTGTAGTAAATGAAAGCATCATTTACTCTACAAAAGCTGAGGAAAATGGACTCCCATTGGATTTGTGGGAAATAATCCCATAGAGCATTTTGGCCTTGGCTAGTCCTGAGCTTGCCTGTTGTGAGTAATCCCTGGGGAATAGGGAATTGTTGTGCCAGTTCCCATAAGAAATAATAAGTCATGTAAAATTTGGGGGACCGAGTGACCTTGAAGAGCTGAGCGTCCATGTGATTGGCGATGATGGTGGCCCAATCAAAATTCTTCCTGCCAGAGGTGATGTCGAACAAGAAATAGTACATCCATGCCAAGAATTCCTGGGCATGGGGCTCTCCAAAGAGCCTACATAAAGTGATGATCCCCATTTGTATGCTTTCCTTAAATTTTGTCCGGGGGATCTCAAGTTTCATCTTTTTGAAATCTTTCCTTGGCACCTTAAGCCAATTGGCATTGAGATACCTTTGGGCGATGTGTGAAAGCTTATGAAATTCATCCAAGGCTAGAGACTGGGTGATAATGGTTGCATCATCAAATTGGGGGATCCCCATCCCTGAAGCAAAATTTGTGGCATCTAGAGACACCATGGGCATTGGGTAGCCTATCAGAACTAGAGCGGGAAGAACGAAAACCCAGATGGCTGTGTTGTAGTGTCTTGCCAGGGTGAGAATGAGCTCTATAGCTTGCATAGATCTGGGGAAGTAGGAAGCCTTAAGGATCTTGGAGGCAGCCACATTGAGGGCCAATGGATCTCTGGTTGTACCTTGAATGAACATCATCTTTACTAAGGCCTACATTTCAGGCCACATTCCAACACTTGTGTTGGTAAACAACTGAAGCTTAGAATCAACCTTTGATCCCAGAATGGTATCTCCCTTCAGATAATTCATTGTTAATGGGAGTTTTTCTAAGGCCTTCATCCTGACAACTACCCTAGTTGTAGTAGTAGTGAGGAGTATTGGACTCCCGAGTGGGGAAGATGTTGATGCCTCAGACATAATTGATGGGTGGTATTCTGGCAAACTGCAAGATAGGATGATCATTAGTATCGATAATATAATAAAATTTCTAGATCCCGGGGACTTCACTGCCACCTCACATCTATTCCTGAAAGGATGTTAGTATACATCAAACCCAGAGAAATATATATATAATAAAATGACTTAGGAATTTGATCCATGCCCAGGCTTCTAGGGATTTTAGCTCATGCAATGAAGTGGGATAAAGACTAAAGAAAGACTTGGGACCTAGAGTCCAAAAAACTAACCGTTACTAACATGACCAGAAATAGGTCATATTAGGCTGATGTGGGAGTGTCATGTGGCCATGTAGTAATGTGAGTAATGGAATTAACACCAACAGTTGTCTGAACACACAAGAGTATGAATGCCACTTGGGTTGGTTTTGAATGCTCACATGTGGGAAACTTAACCCACCATTAAGACTGAACTAACAGAGGGGAGAGAAACCACCATGGCTTGAACTAGTGAGGTGCCGAGTTCAAACTAGGAAGGCACCATGAGGGTGAGCTCAATAAATTGGGTTAAAATGTGAAAGGGCATGGTGTACTTGCCATTGAATAGAAAGGGAGGATATACAACTATGCACAAAACTAGATAGAGGGTCAAAGCATAATGAGGGCCAAAGCACAACTCGCAGCCTGACCCAAAAAAAACCTATATACAGATATTTACACCTAATTATGAAATGTACAGAGTATACACAAGTTATTTACACTCATTTACAACTATGTAGAGGGAAGACAACCCTTTGGAAGAGCCATCCCACCAATGGGAGGCGATAGCAGGGACAAAAATAGAAACAAAAAGGCAAACAAAAAACACAACAAAAGAAAATGAAAATTGAAACAAAAACCAGAAACCACACCAGAAATCACGAAGGAGAACTAGAAGGGCCTACCTGAAAACACAAAGAATGTGGGAAGAAGATCATGGGAGGGCTCTACAAACCAGGAAGTTTCAAATGAGTGCTAACACACCACTACAAATTACTGTTAATTCACTTATTAATCATAGAGAGAAAATCAAACTTAACGCTATTGAATCATCTTTAATCGCCTTTGAATCATCTTAATCGCTCTTAGTGTTTTGGTCACTGTAAATGTAAAAATGACTGGTAAAACCTATTTATACCCCTAGGGTAAAATATCCCTCTTTCCTTTCACAAACTCCAAAAAAGGAAAACCTCCAAACTCCAGGCTCGGGATTCCTTGTAGTTATATCCTCTAAAAAGAGGAAATAGTTACAAAGAATCCCAGAGTCCAGGATCTGGCAAGAACAAAAAGACAAACACTCCAGGACTGGGTCCTAAAGGGAGGAGAACCAAAAGAAATAGAAAATGACCCTTGCAGAAGCAAATCCTGGAGGAAAACAAAAGGAAACAAAAAGGACCCAAGGAAAAACAAAAAGAGAAAAAGGGGGACCCAACATTTTGCCTATAAAATATAGAGATGGGTATGGAGGGCATAACACTACCTATTGAGGTTGAAATCTCATCTTTGTGGGTATCTTTACAAGGTCTTGTTACTGATGAGAAATACCGCATCGATAGGTTGAATGCACTAGAATTACTTGATGAGCGCAGGCAACAGGCGTTTGATCATCTAAAAGTGTACCAAATGCACATGTCAAAAGGGTACAATAAAAAGGTCAAACCAAAAAAATTTCAAGTGGAGGATCTCAATTTGAAAGAGAATCTTAAGAACCAACCTAACATAGAATAAAAAGGGAAGTTTGAACCAAACTTGTTGGGACCCTATGTCATTACTACAACTTTTGGGACTGGAGCTTATCAGTTAGCTACACCTGAGGGAGATGTTCTGTCATATCCCATTAATACTCTACATTTGAAGTAGTTATATGCTTGATGTCTAGCTAGTAGAGCCTATGCACTGAAAATCTTAGAAAATACCAAAAAAATCAAAAAATTGATCCTGAAGAAACCCAAAGAAAGTGGAAAAAGTCCTCAAGAAAGGTATCCTTGGTGAAAACCTAGCAAACGGGAACCTTGCTACTACAAAAACATTCAAAAAAGAAAAAATAGAAAAAAAATTTGAAAAAGAGAAAAGTGCCTTGGTGAAAACCTGGCAAACATGCATCTTGTTAGAAAAAGAAGAAGCTTTGCCAAGTGGTGAAAACCTAGAAAATAGGCATCACTTGTATTTTGTGCTCTATCTATCAATGCATTACTGATACTAAGCCTTCACGATTACACCTATGCTATGGGTTGACTCTGTTTCCTTACAAATATCCTATCTTTGCTTGGGATTTGTCTACATTTTATGTCTTAGGGAACCAATCATTCTACACTGAGGGAATTTTTTCTAGCATGTTAGGTTGTATTTGCTAGGTCATCCTAGGATGGTTTGTCTTCCAACATAATGCTTCTTGATTCCTGCACCAAAATGTCACTTTCACGAAACAAGGGTGTGTCTTTAAAAACCACCTATCTGGCATGAACATTACACTCACATAAATGGTGTCCCTAAGCACTAAATTGGATTGTGAACAGAGACAAGGTTATACACAAACATTGAACACATATTGCTTACATTCCAAATTCTAATTGATGAATCTCTACTCCTCTTGAAAAAATGAATCAAGTATTTTTCAAATACTACTTAAGCACATAGTTTGATCTTGGTTTAATTATGACTCTTTTATGTTCCAATGATGTTTTATGTAGGGGCATATAAGTAGTAATAAGTTTTCATTGAATGATTCTCAATTGATGGTGGTTATGTCTTCTGAGTTACTCCATGACATCTATGCAAAGAGAAAGAGTTGCAAGGATAGGGGCATAATGTTTTCTTGGTTTTCTGCATATGGTGATTGTTCTAAATAATCCTATAAATTTCACCTAACTTGGATGTTTATGGTAAGATCTACCAACATGAGTGGATAGCCACATATATCTCGATCTTTGTTATGTGTAAACTACAATGAGGTTGAAACAATTTCCTTGTCTATTTTCTAAATCAGATTCTCACTATGGTGTATGCTACATGATGTACCCAAGGATATGAATTTTCAAGGTCATTATGGGTCACATATCTTACATTACACTTACACATAATCTAATATAATAAAAGGAAGGTGACTAACTCGTTATCCTGGCTTTTATGCCTTGATGCATAAGTTTATTTCTAACGTTGTATCCAATAAACATAGTATTCATAATTTCACAATATCAGTGGGTATTAGTGATTGTTGTACTATCCAGTGGTATACATTCCAAAAAGTGCCCAATGGTGATAAAAAAATGTTACAATATTTGCAAATCAGTGATAGTCCTAAGAGTCTGCATGTAGATGCATTTAGAGATTGCATCATTCATTTTTTTTACTGAGAAAGAAATAGTATAAGGGATTTGAGCTCAAAATAATTTCTATTTTTAATTCATTCAAAAACCAAGTTAATTACATAATCCATGATTCCTGAAATCTTTGATCTATCGGGAATGAAATCGAACTCACCTTTTAAATGTGATTAACTTGGTACAAGTGTGTTTTCTCCTAACACACCTCTGTTTCTTCACTTCTTCCAATTAATTCCTTTTTGATCTAACTAATCCATGCAAGTGATACATCATTTCAATAGAGGGATTTTATTCATTCATTTGATTTCATTCCCGAGGGGGCATGATCACACTATCATCAATCAAATTCTTTCTCAAAACAATATTAAAAATGACTTTGTTATCAAAAAACTAAAGGCATGATGACTCCTTGAATAAGTCATAACTGTTGTATTGAAAGCTTCAGTGCTTACAAGATGGATATCCTATGTCTTATTTTTCTTAGATTCTTATTAAGATCTGAGCAGCTTTATACTGACCTTCATTCGATCAAGTTCAGAGTCAGTATTATCAATTCTCGGATGACAACCAAGTTCAAAATTGGTATCTTTAAGATCTTTTCTTATTGACCTTTGTTCGATCAAGTTCAAAGTCAATTCTATCAGTTTAGTTCAATCTAGTTCAAGATTGATCTCATCAAGCATTTCGTTCAATCATGAGCAAAATTCTCAAATTTTCTAAAGTCAATATCAAAAAACTTTCTTTGAATCAATGCGTTGCTCGCGCATCAATTCAAAGAGGGGAAAATGTAACCACCCTAATTTGGTTTTCTTTGACCATGGACCCTATTTTCCATAAGTGTGATTATACCCTCAATTATGTGAAAACAACTCTTCAATCGGTTGGCATAACTCTTTCAAAACAAATTTAATCTCCTAAGTGATATTAATCACTAAATTTTATTAATCACCTTAGCCAATAAAATCCAATCAATTCAAATCAATTCAAATCAAAACATGGCTAAGGTAATTAATTTAAAAGGAATTAAATGAAACCCCTATTATACCCCATGACTTGTAAAAGCCTATCCCCTAGCCTAAATTAATCTAATTAGTCTGCTATAGCCGTAATTAATTATCAAAAGCAATCAAAAGCTTAAATAATTAATTTCCCTATTTTTGACTGAATATATTAAATATAATTAATTTCATTAATATTCCCCCTAACCTAACCTACCTCAACCACCTTAACCTTGGGTTCAAACCTATCCCAAACTATTCCCCCATGCTAAGCCTAATCCTAATCTTAATTTTAGTCTAACCCACTTCTTAATGATGTCACATTCCTAATTTTGTGATTAGGAATTCAACCCACTCCCAAAAGTCAAAGTTCTGAAGCTTGACTCTAAAACCTCACCACGCCTCTTAAATTCTCTCATAAATGCATCATTTAATGCATATTCCTTCCACTGTGCCTCATTAATGCCTTCCATCATTAATGATCTTACACCACCATTAAGGTTTTTACACCTCCATTAATGGCCTTGTCCCCTCTCTCTCTCTCTCTCCACATTTCTTCTATAAATAGGATGAATTTTGAGCACAAATGGCTCTTAATTTTTAGATTTGAAAGCATTGTTATGTTGTTGAGATTATTGTGAAATCATGTTGCATCTTAGCTTTGTTATTATGCATTGTTATTATCTTAGTTTTTAGAGCTAATGTGCATGTTTCTTGAATACCTAGATTAGTTTTTATTCAAATCTTCCATTCTTAGGTTGTATATGTCACTGATTTGTGCATAATCTGAGGGCATGATTATTGCATTCTTCAAACTCCTCCTAGATAGGAAGCAATAGATCAATTTTAGTGTTTAGCTTCAAACCCTTTCTTCTTATGATTTTTCACTAATATAATGATCTATTGAAGTGTTGTGTCTTTCTTAACAGGTGCATAAAATCACACACACACACACACACACAAACCATCAGCTGAAATCACAAAACCCAAATACACAAGCTCTTGTTTCATAAAGGAACACTTCTTCAGATTTATCAGCAACTTTTCTTCTTTTAATCTCTACAACACTTGCCTTATATTTATCAAATGCTCTTCTCTAGTCTTACTGAATGTCAGAATATCATCCAAATATACAATCACACATTTATTTAATAATTTCTTCAAAACTTCATTCATTAGCCTCATAAATGTACTCGATGCATTAGTTAGACCAAAGGGCATAACCAACCACTCATACAAACCTTCCTTTGTCTTGAAAGCAATCTTCCATTCATCACCTTCTTTGATTCTGATATAATGATATCCACTTTTCAAATCAATTTTGGTAAAATATTTTTGTCCACTCAAACAATCTATTATGTCATCCATTTTCAGTATAGGAAACCTATACTTCATTGTAATCTTATTAATGGCTCTAGAATCAGTGCACATTTTCCATTCTCCATTCTTCTTAGGTGCTAATATAGCAGATACTGCACATGGACTCAAACTTTCTCATATCAAGCCTTTGTTCAACAATTTATGAACTTGTCGGCTAAGCTCTTTATTTTTGGTAGGTGTTAACCTATGAGGTGTTTTGTTTGGTAAAATAGCTCCAGGAATCAAATCCATACACTGACTGATATCTCTCATTGGTGGAAAACCATCAGGTACATTTTCTGAAATTATCTCCTTGTACTGAGTGAGTAACTTTCCAACTTCTGCATGAATGTCATCTTCTATATTCTTACTCAGTTTGTTAGGAATCAAAGCATAACAAATATCATTCTTTTTCAAATCCTTAACAAACGATATACCTTCCATCAAGAAAACTTTCACAAATGTACATAACTGATCAACATATTCTTCAACCAAAGGTAACAAGATTTGTTTCTTACCATCAACCCAAATATAATATCTATTCAATCTTCCATCATGTATAGAATTTCTATCATATTGCAAAGGTCTACCCAACAAAATATGACAACAATCCATAAGCATAATATCACATAACACCTTATCATAGTATTTTCCAATTTGTAGATTCACGAAGCATTGTTCACTCACAATTAATGTATGATCATCCTTGATCCATGAGATTTGATAGTGTTTTGGATGTTTCATCTTTCCAACTACAAATTTTCAACCATTTCCTCAGATGTCAGATTCTTTGAGCTTTCACTGTCAACAATCACTTTCCACACTTTGTCTACAACTCTACATCTGGCCTTGAACAAAATTTTCCTGATCAGATCTTGCTTATCCTTCTCAATCCATAGTATCCTTGGGATCATGAAATTTCCTTCCTTCTCAACTTCATTTGGTGACTCCTCTTGTACCAATGCATTTTTTCTACTAATTCCTTTCTTTCTTGCATGTGTACATTCAAAATATTTATGTCCTTCTTCACCATAGTTGTAACAAGTAACTTGGAATCCTTTTCTGCTATAACCTCCTCTGGAGTAATTACCTCTTCCTTGGTATGAATTTCCACCTTTCCATTCAGTCTTTCCTTTGTCTTGAGATGTGTCTAAAACTGACTTGTCTGGTTCAGATCTATTGTTCTCACCATGAGATCTACCTCTTCCTCTAGGGAATCTACCACCTCTACCTCTTTGTCTTTGTTCATATCTTATGTTCAGCTTTTCTTCAACTTTTAGGGAAAATTGGTATGCCTCCTCAATGCCTTCCATCTTGATCAAACTGATTTAATCTTGTATGGAACTTCTCAACCCATTCAGGTATCTCCCAACTCTTTCCACTTCATCTTCAACATGTCCAGATCTGATGTCCAATCTGTAGAATTCTTCAGTATATTATTTTACAGATTTGTCTTTCTGCTTCAAACTTTGCATTCACCAAATTAGGTTAAACTTATAATCACAAGGTAGAAACTGTATCAAATTTGATGTTCCAAAAAATGCTTAATGATGATGATTGTACGATGGGTCTCACAACCATGTTCTAGAATTGCACTCTCATATTGCATCTAGCATAGGATTGCATTTTCATTCTAGACTTGCATTGTGGCAGCGATTTAGTGTTCTCTTCATTGCATTCTCTTGGGTTCATACATTGGGGAGTTCTTCTTCACTATCCTATTTTTATCATGACTGCACAGGTGTTCGATCCTCGCTCTCGATTCTTCACATGTTATTTTGGTTAGCATTCGTCATCCTACATGAGATGTTAGTACCATATACATGTTCATATTCACAACTCATTATCATCTACAGATTGCATTTTCATTTTCATTCATAATTGCATTTACATGAATCATCTACATACATACATAACATGTGCATTTCATACATTTACATATATTCCAAACATGTTCATACATTTGCATACATTCTAATCATCTAAATCATCTAAGCATCTAGGAAACATCTCATCAA
>MU224712.1:3208626-3228282 GCA_018584345.1 Thuja plicata
ACGATCTATCTCAAAATGGTGATATAAATACATGGATATCAATGCATCAAATACATCCTATGATCTCATCTATCTATCAATCAAAAAAAACTCTAGCCCTCTCCCTCATCACCTAGAGGAGGTGGAGGTGGAGGCCTATTTGGTGGAGGTAGTGCCTGTGCACCCTCCGACCTTCTAGCATAGGTAAAAAATATAGCAACCTGTGATGCCTCATTAGGCACCACCCCAATATATGATGCGTAATAAAATGCCACTTGAGCAGTCTGATGATGGATCTCCTCATGTGCTGCTCATAGCTGCTCTTGGAGATCCTGTATCTCCCGATCCCTGTCTAAAAGTCATGCATCTCACACGGCCACCTGTATCTGTAAATATCCAACCTATCTCAAGAGCTATCGTACTCTCTCTCAAGACTGTCACTAAGGATCCTAGGCAGGATGATCCTCTTGCATAAGATCCTCCTGTTGCACCTCCTCCTGTGTAGGTACCTGCTGCTCCTTGTCTGTCTTCTCCATAGTCCATCTTTGAGACTATCTCATACTACCACTGCCGCTGGCCCCAACGTCCATCCCCATATGTTGGGTGGGGATGCTCACTTGTACTATCCAGGGATGGGGACCCTGCTGTGCTCTCTGCTGTGCTGGGGGCATCGATACCTTCTATTATAATACCTTCTACTATACTACCTGTGGATGTACCACCTATGGTGGTACTATGTGTCCTCAACCTACCATCCCGACTGGATCTGTGAACCTAGGGAACGGATGTGTCACAAAATGCTCTCGGTACTCTACAGTCACACCGCCATCTACTACATCCCTCAGATAGTCCCATTGAACTGGGGCCAATGCTCAAATATCAATCATGGTATGTCCTTGGTCTAGCTTCATCATCCAGCCCCTCCTCACCTCATCTATAAATCGTGCATAGGTGGTATACTCCTGAGATATGTCCTGTGGATGGCCAAACTTCTGCCATACCCACTTCTATAGGAATCTCTCAATCACTATGATAGTGCGACCAATAATCACACATGAGAAAAATATATAGTTGAGTTACTCTGTAGCATCATCCCATACCTCTGTGAGTCACCACGGTCTCAAGACTACCACTACTAGGTCATCCAACTCAGCCTACCACTGATCTATCTTACCCAGCGCTGACTGAGTAATCATACCCCTATATCTGTAGATATATGGCTCTAGAGGCTACCTCATATCCTCATATATCAGCCTCATCACAGGAAGATGCTCCCATGCCCATATGTGTAATACAAAAACTCTAGCCGCCATACTCTTCGCCTTCCGGTAAACGATCTCATGCATCTCGTGATACATGTGGACCAACATACACTGGCCCCATCCATAAAGTCTTGGTTGTGCTAGCATCTATTGTAGCATCCTACCCCAGCCACACTCTAGACTATGATGTCCACGATCAGGCATCAGATAGAAACCTAAGAAGCAGGCTAAAACCACTGGTAACTAGTGTGTGGGTCCATACTCACTAATAAGATCCTCCCATGGGATATCTCTCCCCACGACGAGGTCATCCTATAAAATCTCTCTCAGGGCCAGTGTCCCTACCCTAGGCTACACCTCGTACTCTACCCTGGCTCCATGGAATGGGATCCTCAGTGTCTGGTAGATATCCTCAGGGGTCACGGTCATCTCACCCTCTAGCAGATAGAAAGTGTTCATTTCCTAATGGAAATGCTCAACAAGTGCTCCTAGTAATCCATGATTTACCCAAATCTCAGGTACATCACATAGCGTGGTCAGGCCCAAAGTATCCAGATGCACTATTTCTGCATCATCTAGCTGTGATACTAATTTGATGATAGCTGGGTGGTGTGATCAGAAGGCAATGTCTGGAAAGTCGACCTGCAAGACATGCAAACAATAGTACACAATCAATAATCTGAGATAATCAAAGCATAATGAGATAATAAATCATTCAAGACATCCTACAGACAGTAACAATGCTGACACAAATACTATTGGACATGATACAAACTAATTTCATGTTCTAATTGTTCACTTTTTCCCATGCAAGCAGTAGATTTTCGCGCAACAAAGTACTCTTTTACGCGAAGATGTTTTTTGGGTCGCGTGATATTTCATGTTCGAGCAAAATTTTATGACTTGTCATGCAAGAAAACACCCCATGGAAAGGTTTCTCATGCGAACATGGGTACTCTCCCATGTGATTTTTCCCACCGAATGGCGTGAAAAAGAGTTTTGTCACACGAGATTTCCCTATGGGTTGCGCGAAGAAACTATTTCTTCGTGTGAAAACCCGCGGACCATTTCCTAAAAATGTGAAAAAAAAATGTGCAAAATTGACTAAAATTAATGAAATTTGAAATCCAGAGAGGTTTATCGACCACTTACTGGAGGTCCATATGCTGCGGGCCGATTGTGCCTCCTAGATCACTCGAATCGATGCGTGTTGTAGGGGACCACCATTTTCGCTCAGAGCTCAATTTGCAAAAGACAAAAGGTTGAAATGATTTGAAAATGACCTTTTCATCCTTATATAGGTTTTGACCTAATTTTTCAAAGTTGAAAACTTCACCATTACCTAATTTGACCACTCTAAATCCATTTTCGTAATCGAAATTGAAATCTGACACTTCTATATAGCTCAAAATTGCATTTTAAAATTTTTGGGGCCGACGCGATCGGATTCTTGTGCAGTCAACTTTCTGATGTTGCTTTCTTGTTAGAATCTTATCTTATCATCATTTTCTCAAATCTTTGACTTTTTTTTCTCAAAAGTGAACTATGGTCAACTCTAGTCAACCCTAGTCAAACTTGGTCAATCAGACCTCGAAATCGCTCGAGATTGATTCAGAATCTTCCAAATTCTTCTATAATCCATTCTGAGTTTTTGATCTCTGATTCAACATCTATATGTGATTTCTCTCTCTTAATCATCATTATGGCGTGTCATCTTTCCATTTTGCTCCCGAGGGGGCAGGATGATTACATCATTGAATCTATTCCAATCAATTTGATCTTATTTTCAAAAGTCCTCATTGCTAGGGGCATCTCATCACTTGGGGCATGTTTAGTTTTTCATACCTCACAGAAAAAACTAGGTGTTCCACGACTTTTAATCAATAGGGGCATCCTTGTTCTTTACATCTTGTCATCTATTAAGTATTTGAGCAATCTAACTTAGATTCTTGAGGATCAAGCTCCGTTCTGGAGATGGTTCTCAAAAAACTATCTTTTGCGATAGGTATCAGGGCAATCTAATCCTGACTCCTAAGGATCAAGCTCCGTTCTGGAGATAATTCTAAATCTTTATTTACTATCTTTTGAGACAAGTATCAGGGCAATCTAACCCTGACTCCTGAAGGTTAAGCCTCATTCTAGGGATAGCCTTGTGAAATATGTCAATCTAACCAGTGTCTTGGAAATATAACCTAGATATTGGGGGACTAAGCTTTTTTCTAGAGATAGTCCTCAAATCTCTATTGATTATCTTGTTGGATAGGTATTAGGGCAATCTAAACCTGATCCCTAAAGGTTGAGCCTCATTCTAGGGATAACCTTGTGAAAGGTATCAAATCTATTAGGTATCGGGGCATTCTAACCCGGATCCCTAAGGATCAAGCTTCATTCTGGAGATGATTCTTAAAATCTTCATCTATTAGGTATCGGGGCATTCTAACTCAGATCCCTGAGGATCAAGCTTCATTTTGAACATGATTCTTAAAAAACTCTACTTGACCAGCGTCTTGGCAACCTAACCTAGACTTTGGAGAGTCAAGCTTTGTCCTAGAGATCACTTTGAAATCTTTATCAATCAATCTTTGCATCAATCAATGTTCAAATCTATTCTTCTATGCTTTAGGCATTAGACTATTCTTTGAATCAATGCACTGCTCGCACATCAATTCAAAGAGGGGCAAAATGTAACACCCCAAAATTGGCATCTTGCAACCCTAACCAATTTTGTTGCATTTGTCATTCTTCTGAATCATTAAAGTCCTATTGTACTATAAAATTTTGAGTTTTGATTGACTCTACTTAACCTAAGTGTCAAATGTAGAAAATCCTAAATCTGCATTAATCATACATTATATTTAATTCCTAAATATCTATTTGCTAAACAAACCTGATGATTGAATTAATTTAATTAATAAAGTCCTAGCACTTTAATTAAATTAAATTCACCCTCTTAAGATAAGCCACATGAAAAGGAATTAAATTATATTTAATTATTAAATAAATATCCTCATTTCAATAATTGAATTTAAATATTTAGATAATTGAGAAAAACCTATTTATGAGGTCATATTTATTTAATTAATTGGATATTCTCTCAGAAATCTTCTCTCTGTTCAGAAATGGAAACTTTGAATTAATTATGCTTTAAAGAGAAAGAAAACAGTTAAATCAAATAAAACATAATTAAATCAAAGAAAGAAAATAGTTAAAGCAAAGGAAAAATAATTTATTGTTTTCTTTTAAATAAAGCTTTCTAATTTAAACTGGCTTTTCTATCTGTTTTATTTCAAAGGGGAACGTTTCTATTATGATCATCTCTGAGTCTATAAAAGAACTCCCATTCCTCATTCAAAACCCCTAATTACCTTGGACAAAATATGCATTGTTAGCATACTAAATTGTTTCTACATTTTTATCATCTCATTTCTAGTTAAAAGCATTCATTTGCAATAGAATAATTTTAATTTATAGAATAATTGCATTGAAATCATGTCTTAAATTAATCTTGCATCTTTCAATTCTTAGAATAATCTTGCATTGCATTGCATTCATGGAGAAAAATCCTTCATTCCTAGATTGGTCTATGGTTGTGCGACTCTCATTCTGAGAGCTATTTTCAAAACCCCGTCTTGATAGAAGGAAATAGGTCAAATCATGCAGACAAGAAAGATGAATAATCTCATATTAATCCTTGTGTGTATCTAGTGAAGAAGGACTATGTTGAAGTGTATGGTGAGTTAACAAGGCCAAATTTACCACATACAGAAACTTGCCTTTCAACTTGTTTACCATCTTATCCCATATCTTGATTTTATCTTTACCTTTATTCTTCCGATCCAATTGCAGATGTTCCCACCATAGGGATGCATGACCTTTCAATTTTTTGCTTGCAATCTTCACCTTCTTTCCATTTCTGTTATCCAGTCAATCAATTCATCATAATCCAATTTCCCAGTATACTCAGGAGGATTAAACTAAGGTGTGGATTTCAAACTTGTCAAAGCTCTTAGGAATCGCTCTTCTTCCTGATTCATCATAGGTGTCGGTGCAACTTCACCTTAAACCTCTTCAATCTCATCATCACTAACATCATCAAGATATCTTCCTCTATGCTAGGTTGTCTCAATAGCTTCCAATCTAGAATCCATCTATCTAACCATATCAGCTAGACCTAGATCAACATTTCCTCTCCCACGAACCATCTTGATTCCCTCTGCAATTGTAGGTTAGATCACAATCTGCTACCCCGTAACAATACTAAATAGGGTTAGGGTTTCAAGAAGGAACTAGATCTCACCATGCTCTGATACCACATGACACAAGTTAGGATGATGATGAGGCCTAGGGAACACCCAAAACCATCCAACCTTGCCAACAATGCAGAATCAACATAGTGAGAGAAGAAAATATAGTGATCCTTTATATTAACTTGGTAAAAATCATTACATGCCAGGCTGTAAGGCCTTCCTAATTTTGGCCATATATTCAATGAATTACAATAAGATCTTCATACAAAAAAGATCAAAGATGTTCGATCTCAATATCTAAACATTTTCTTTGTTTCTCTAAGATTCCTTCCAAAACTAAGAATATACAACCAAATATATACAAGAGCCAAACAAGGAAGTCATTGCTCAAATTGATAAGAGAAACCCGGATTTAGGTCCAAACAGATCCCAAAGAGAGATCCCAAATAAACTCAGTAACAAAAATTAAATGAAGAAGTCAGCTGATGATCCAACTCCCAAAATAGATGTGTTAGGCAGATGGCTACCAAAAATCAGCAACCCTTCGGTAAAGCATAACCGAGCATTAGAGAAACCATCAGTAAAGACATCATTGAAACCCATCAGTAAATCATGACCAAGAAATAGGAAACCAACATACCCAAGCGACAAAGACAAACATGCTCGAGCAGCAAAATGCGACCGATAAAGAACAAACTAAAGAGCTAAAGAAAACATCTTATTGGTTGAGAAGAATTGCCAATGACCCAAGATGCTCCTACATCAACTAGATATCTAAAAAAACATGTGCACATATATTAAAACACTCTAAATACTCTTTCCCATATATCAAACCTTAGATATGTTAATACAGGTCTAATTACTAAGAGGGGAGGGGTGAATCAATAATTTGCAAAGACTAATTTTGACCTCTTTAAACTTTACATGCACCAAAACATTCAAAAACTAGTATAACTAAAAATTTTAAAGCATTCATCCACAAGTCATAAATCACACAATGTAAGCACCATATTTCTCTTGTGGAAACCCAAATGGGAAAAAACCACGATGTGAGTTGGTACCCACAAAATTTGTACTCTTCTAGAATACGCCCTATTAGGAACTTACCATATTAAAGGTTACAATAGCCCTATTAGGTGCTAGCCAATTAAGGGATTGGATTTTAGATCTGTTAGGATATTTTCCATGATAGGAGAAGCCTTTTTAGAGGAAATAAAATATTCAATTCAAACGCCACCTTGTTAGAGGATTAATAAAAAAGATCTCTTAGGATCCACCTTGTTAAGGGATTTCAATGTTACAATTGTTAGAAAGAAATAGATAAATTGATTTTTGAAATTGCACTAACTCTGCATGATAAGACCCAATTAATATTTTCAATACTTCTCCATATTATATACTCTTCCACATCTTGATCACACTTGATTCTGTTACTTTGTTTGTCACCCAATATTTCTATAATTCACAATCAACGCATACCTTCTTCTTCTTCAAATTTTCAATATATAGATTTACTTCCACCAAATTAAAACAAAACCTAGATCTGAGATATGAATGATCCACATCACATTAGGTAAGATACAATGTATAAAACAACTCATACAACATTTTTCTCTGTCTGCGTCGACTTACATATGGATTTTATCTTGGTAGCTGAGCCATCTTCAAAAACTCATTTGACCAAAACAAACTTCTTGAAGAATCCACCTCAAACACATACCTTGAGAAATGTGATGTCCAGTATGTTCCAAAAACTATGGAACTACCTTACTAATTTATGAAAATAATCACTAATCCTATTGTCACTTAGAATTTCTTCACTGATTCACAAATCTTCATAACCTGTTCAAGAACTCTATCTTGTTTACTTGTTCATTATGTTAACACTGCTTCCAGTCCAATAAAATAATTGTACCAGTCAACAATATGAGTCATGATCACAAACATAGTATCTGGAAATTATTCAAAATCATATCCTCTGACTCCATCAAATATTTTACCGATTTGAGATAACATTCAAATCACTTGTAGTCTATCACTGACTGTTTTAGTGGTTACCTAAGTTTGATTTCATTCAAACATAACCAACTCAATACTTCATCTCAAAAGTTATTATGGAAAATTTAACATCGCAACAAATGACATATTCTTCCACTAGAATAGAAACTTCAGAAACATACTGAAGCTCACAATTCACTGACACAATATCTAGTAACATACTGAAAACACTAATTCAATCAGTTGACATCAATGACAACCAAATAACTGATTCACCTGCCATCAAATATGTACCAATTTTCATCAATGCAATACCTAGAATCATTGCATTAGTTATGATAACAATCTCTCCTTTTAGTATTTATGGAAACACTCTTATCTTCTCTTAACTTTTGAGGTCTTATTTATATCACCTTATTGATTTCATGACAACACTTTGTCTCTTTGATGATAATCTTCTTACTGACTTTTGTTAAATGTTTCCACTTCTGTCTATACCTCTGATCATACATCAAGTCACTTAGTTATATTGATTCATCATCTTCATATACTCCTCATTTCACCTCATCCTATATGTTCTTCTCTTGTTGACATACATATTCTCCCCCTTTGTGAATTGCATATATTCCCTCTATATGAAATACATATTCTCCCTCTTTGACAACAAGGCCAAATATGTCTAAACATTTAGTCATCTTTGTTTATACTTGACTGATGCTTTCTTGTTCTTTCATCTTTAGTGCATTACAACATCATACTAAAAATTATCCCTTATGGAGTAGTCCACCACTACATCAATTCATACATATGATATTTTGATAAACACATATGAACTGATTCAATCAACATCATCCTCTAATTAACTTCAGATAGGGTAATAACCCCTAATCTACCTCCGAGATACTCAAAGGTATATTTTGGTAATAGATTGGTGAATATATCAACAACTTGTTCTTTACTAGACACATATTCAAGCCTTACCTCCTTCTCATGTACTTGTTCTCTTAGGAAATGACATTTTATTACAATTTTCTTTCTCTTCGAGTGCATCACTAGATTCTTGGAAATATTTTTTTCACTAGTGTTATCATAATATATAACAACTAGTTTAGTGACCTTCTCATAAATTCCCTCAAGCATTTGTTTTATCCATACCACTTTCTGATAGTTGAGAACAGTAGAAATATAATCTGCCTCTACAGTAGATTGAGAAATATAATTCTATTTTTTACTAGTCTATGAGACTAATCTTTCACCAAGAAATAATGATCCACAACTAATTCTCTTCCTATCGTCAATATTTCCTACCCAATCCACATCACTAAACACATTAAAAGATAAATATCCATCCTTACCATACCATAGGCCATAATATTTAGTCCCCTTGAGATATTTCAAGATCATCTTCACTGCAACCATATGTGATTCCTTTGGGTTAGAGGAAAACCTTAAAATAGTACCAAAAACATATGAAATATCTGGTCTATTGTGCACAACATACTATAGTTTACCAATCATGGATATATATAGTGTTTTATTTAACTCTTTGGATTCATCCTCCTTGGATATTTTTCAGCCTATGACCATAGGTGTACCCATTGGTTTTGATTCATCCATGCCAAAAAAAATTAGAATCTCCTTCACATACTTGGATTGACTGATGTATATCCCTTCCTTTATCTATTGTACTTGAAGACCAATAAAGAATTTGATTTGTCCTATCATGGAAATTTCAAAAACCTTCCTCATTTATTCTGCAAATGACCTTCTCAAAGCTTTATTTCCACCAAAAAATATGTCATCAACAAAAATTCCAGAAATCAGTACCATGTTTTCACTTTTAGATTTTAGATATGCATTTCTATTGTCACTATTTCTTGTGTAACCTATCTAAATAAGATAAGAATGTAACATTTTATACCACGCTCTTAGAGATTATTTCAATCCATACAATGCTTTATGAAATTTAAATACCATCTCTTTAACTTTTTCAGTAGAAAAACCTTTAGGTTGTTCAATGTATACTTCTTCTAACACACAATTCAGAAAAGAAGATTTTACATCCATTTGATAGACAATAAAACCTTTATAAGCAACATATGCCAAAGTACCCTTACACCTTCAAGTCTACAAATAGGTGCAAATTGTTAGGATTAGGTAATACTGAAAGGGGCAGTGAATTAGTATTACAACACTTTAAACATGAACTAATTAATTTCCAACTTAACCAAATAAATACTAAAATGAAAAGAACATAAACACACAACACTTAACTCATAACAGTATAAATTGTTGTTGAGGAAACCATTTCCAAGGGAAAACCCCGATGGAGATGGTAACCAACAAATATGTACTAAAAGTATCATTTCCCTATTAGGAGACCTATCCCTATTAGGAACTAAATATTACATTTGTACATTTCCTTGTTAGGGTAATACAAAACCTTGCTAAAGGTATACTGAGCACACTGCTCATACAATCATAAATACTATTCTGTTACAATGCTTTTCTCAGGAATGAACAAACAAGAATATGCTATGCTTAGGTAGCTCCAGTTGTAGCTCGCATCACTATATTTTTTATTTTGATATCACAGTGCATCCATGCATCGCATCCACATAATCTCACATTCATACATATACTCACTATAGACTTCACTTCTCAAAAGCTCTCCATATATATCTTATTTCATTTCCCAATCGGCTTCCAATTACATCACAAAATAGAATTAATAATTATACACAAATTAATTACTGTGTCGACGACCATACACTATCAAAACATAGGTAATCAAAAATCCAAATCCAACCTATCACATTTGGACTTCATGTTATACTCCCTCAATCATCATGACTGTTCATCTGTCCTATATCACTTTTACTCTATCTTTTATCTTCAACTGTCTGTATCTCACTGTGATCAACACCAAAACTCAAGCAACCTTAATAGAAGTTCATACACATCCCAAAATATATTCCTTTAAGCTTTCATGTCTCCATTCATCATATACTATTTGCGTTGATCAAAATGGTACTTCCATAGTCTGTAAATATGCTTTTTGTACTTAGTCATTTTGCAATTCCAAAATCCAAAACTTTATTCTACTCCAAGAGACCATCCATACTAGATTTCTTGCCATAAATGACAACCCTCAATTGTTCCATAACACTCCTTAATGAAACACTTGCCAACAATCTATCCCTTTGGCATTTATGGAAACACTAAGTAAAAAATGACTAAGTGTCAATACCAAAAAAAGATATACACAATATATTTTTCTTCTCTTCTTCATACATTTTTCTTCTCTTCTCCCCCTTTTACATCAATGGAAAAGGTATAAAAAATGTATAATACATAAAAAAATTATGCCACTACTTACCAAAATATTATACCATCCCTAGTACATCTTGGAATGAGCTCTCCAAGATCTTCACTTTCTCTAACCAAGTCTTCAACAATATCTGACTCACATGAATTATCCCATTTTGTGCAAATTAAGATGTCTCTACTACCTTTAGTTCAGTAGGCATATGTTTTGTAAGGGCCTATGTTGTATTCTCCATCTTAGAAAGATGTGTCTCTAAAATTGATAACTTAGGAGTGATTAAAATCATCTGCATACCAAGTATTCCCACAATTCTCTCTTTCTTTGTATCCAAAACATCTAGCTTTTACATTATCCTAGAAACTTCTCTGTCTAAATCCAATATAGAAGGTGAAGAGGTATCACAACTATCCATCATCTCGTCCAGAGTTAGTCTATCCTTTTCTATAAACTCCTCAATGTTTTTCAGATGTTTGACAATATTTATAGAGTAACTATATAACTTCCTTCCATGTGATACACAACTTCTTTCCTCTGATATATTTTTTTCAATATTCCTGATTCCCATGAGATAGACTTGCATATTTCCTCTAGTTTATTTTCAAGGCAATTCTTCTTTTCTTTCTCTTCAGCGATATTCTCCAAGGACTCGTAATGACTGTCAAAGTGATCCAACACTTTGTTCAAGTTTTCTGCACTGTCCTTTGATTGGAAAGCAAAAAGTATAGGTAGAAGTTTGTTGAAAGTATCAAATTCTCTTTCCATTACACTTGAACTCTTCTCTCCTTTCTTCTCAGATCTCTCCTTTTCTTTAGAAAATCCAATGAAGGATAGCTTCATCAACTTATCTTCATCCATAATCTCAACATCAGTGTTCAGAGTCTTATCTCACTTTCCAACAAAAAAGATGAATAAAAAAATGCACGCATATCCTATTTCTCTTGAACTTTGATCATAGTCTCCTTCCCTGCTTCAACTTTTCTCATTTTCTGTTCAGGAATTTCCTTCCCAAAAGGGTCACTATGATTGAGAAAGGTTTCCAAAGACAAAGTCACAACAGAAACAAAGAAATTTGGTTGCTTCACAGTACTCACAAATTCACTAGTGCCTTTGCCCATTGACTTATCAAGACTTATTTGAGCCATCCTTGATGACTCACCTCTTCCAATAGATTTATTCTTAGTATCCTTTGGTGGTGAGATCTTCTTAGGTTGAGTATCCATTATAACTTTATCCACAACCTTTTGTCTTTCCTCAACCACTTCATCATATCTTCTCCCCATTATCTTTACCAATCTAGACTTAGTTCTCAGCAAAGGTTTAAAATCTTTTAAAATATTTCCCATTTCTTTAACTGAAATAATAGGTAACATATTTTAACCTTCCTATATTCTTCTTGTTTCATCTTCTATCTATGCTAACTGTTTCCTTATTTCTATCTTCTTATAGATTTCTTCAGGTATACTTCCTTCAACTTCTAGAAAGTTCTTCTTAAAAGAAAGCAAATAATTTATCACCATGTCTTCAATCAAAATTTTATCTGATGTGTCATACCTCTCATAGTATCTAATCAAATAAATAATATTTTCATGCTCAACTCTTCTCTTCTCCAGTATTTTCATGTCAGGTTTCTATAGTTGTTTCACCTTAGTGCTCCTTTTTTCTTCTTTCTTCTCTTCTACATTCTTCTCTTTTCCCTTCACTTCAACTTCTATCCTTTGTTTCTTAGGTGGAGAGTCTTGTTTAGTGAACCTTTTCTTTCTTCTAGGGAAATCCATAGGTTTCTCTCTTTGCAATGTTCTCTTTGGTGGTGTAGGTGTAGTTTTAGATACATCAATAACACTAGAGGGTGGATTGATTACCTTGTCAACTTTAGGAGGTGGTAGGGCTATAGGAGAAGTGCTCGCCAATCTAGAAGCACTCTCTTTCATCTTCCTTCTAACCTATTTCATCTCCTCTTTTGTCATACTAGCCTTTACTGCTAGATCATCTACTAAGTTTTCTATTTTCCTCTTCCTTACACCTCTAATATTTTCTTCCCTTATATTTTCTTACTTTTCTTCATAGGTTCCCCATATTTCTTTGAATGGATCAATCTATGTGAATAGAATGTGTTTAACCTGAATAGTTAAGACCTTATAACTGACTTCATATCCCAGAGGATAAAACCACTTCCTCCTAGATTGTACTGCCTCAAAGAAAACACAATCATTTTCAACCATGAAATAGATTGAGTCTTTATAATTCTCTACCAATGCTTCCAAAATATTCTCTCTTTCCTTCATTTGTCTCTGCAATATTTTAATCATCACAAATAGCTCACCATATACCCATGTGCTATTCTATCTTTTGTAGCTCTGTCTGATCTGAATTCCAGTAGTTTCACTGTCTTTCCAAGCTCTAGGATACATACCAGGTAATTTATGCACAATATGAATATACATGCGTACAAGTAAAGTTCCAAATCTAGATTCCTTAGTCCTATATTTCTTAATTTTCCTCACATTATCTAGAAATTATTGTGCAAGAACTTTGCATAAGTTATAGTTAACATTCTCCTTAACCATTTTATAAGCCATCAAAATTACACCTTCTCATACTGAGTTAAGTCAACTTTTTTAATGAGCTTTATATCCTAGAATCATCAAAATCAATGTGACATCCTACTGAAATATATCATTTCCCATCATCACTCTCTTATCCCATTTCAATTCCGCTAGCATTTCCACCATTTTCTTTGTGTTCTTTTCTACAACAGGAATGACTCCAGTATTATCCAATCCTGCTATACCATTAATTAGGTCACTGCAAATGTTCATAGGATTATCTCCAAGCCAAATAAACTGATCATTCACTCTGCTCAAAAGAATCTTAATCCATTCTTCTTTGTCAAATTCATAAAGTTTAGTTATCTGCATGATACTGAGGTTATCAAGATGTGCGAACTCAACTTTCATCTTACTATCTTCTCCAATCATGTCTTCCATCTCTTTAAAGACCTCACAATCTCCCAAAGACTCATACTTATAATGAATCTAGGCCCTAATATCTTCAACATGTAGAATATCATGTGGTGTTTGTGAAAATGCACCTTTGGGATCATCCTCAATTTATTTGTATGGGTGTTTCTTAAATTTATAACTAGGTCTTTTAGCGACATCAAAAATTAGTGGAGTATCCATAACCAAATCTTTGAAGAAAATCCAAATACATTTTATCTTCTGATATGTGAATTTCTGCTTCGATCAAATGCTTAATGTACTTTCTTTTGTTCTTCTATGCTTATTTTTCTCAAAAATTTGTTCTTCTTAGGCTCTATTCCTGGAATGATGTATAAAAAGGTTCTTTTGATTGACCTTATACTTTGATGTGTAAAGAAATGACATAATTCCCAATAAATTCATCTCTACACATAATCCAATCAATTATGAATCTGGCGATCACAACATATAGATTTTTAAAACCATGCGATCATAGATATATGCTCCACAACATCTGCACATACTCTCCCTAATCTTGCAAGAGCTTGATGAACTACAACTTATTGAATGTTTGAAGTTGATAAGTTGATGATCACCGAGCTGCAGAAAGTAAATGCAAGAGATTAAATTAGTTAATGTATTGTATTTTCATTGATTTCAACTTGATATAATCTGATTGGTCATATACATATTGTCATAGAATTCAAGAAACCAAAGAGATAAAGTTTATGTTATTGGTAAACATAAAAAGCTAGTGTACACTGCGTGATAGTAAAACACCGACAGATAGTGTACACCGATGGATAGAGAACCTCATGCAATTCATAGTGTATACTGAGCATCACAACTCCAAGCATAACTGGAGGTCACTGAGAAAAACTGAAGTTTATGCCCAAGGACAATTGGATTCAATGACCGAGAAAACTAAGAGTTGATCACTGAGAAGAACTAGAGTTAGAAAATGATAAAACACCTAGCTGGCAGGATCTATAATTAGAGTTAACTGATTGATTAATTTATTTTCATTGACCAGTTGAACTAAAGATTTAAAGATAATTTTATTCATAGTTTTCAAGGTTGAAATTTACGAAATAAAACTAACATAGAGCTTTGAAGATTAAAGCAATACATGGAAATATTTGCGGATCAAGAAATCAATCTATGTCAAGAACAAGAAAGACAAGGAGATTGAACGGTGAAATTATGTCTCTATAAAGAGAAAAGTAATTCATTATGAAGAGAGGGATGCTAAGTATAATTCTTGTGAAGATAGAAGTATTCATGTAGATATGATCATACAGGCTGAAGAATAGAGCCAAGAATTCTATAGACACCGAGCAACAAAGAAGAAACAACATTCACTGAGAAGAAAGAACAAAAATGGGAGCAAAGGAATTGAAGAGAAAATTGATCAGAGAGGTATTATGGAAAAAAAAAGTTCTTAAAATCTTCAATTTAAAGTTGTATTGTTGAACATATCTTTCATTGTTTCAGTTTAACCATTGATTAAGAAAATCTCTTAACCAAGTCAGATTTAACCATCCTTATTGTATTGAGATATAGAAGAGTATCAAAAGGTTTTCATGTTGATAGCATAGGGAATTCTAGCTCAAATGATAAACTGTTAGTTTTAAATCCTCTAACAAGGTTTCACTTAACAGTGTGTTTGTAACCTTTAACAAGGTTGGCACTTCACCGAGCTCACTTCAGAAGAGTAAAAATTTTGGGTTACCAGTCCCAAGTGGTTTTTCCCTTAATAGGGTTTCCATGTTAAAAATCCATGTTTCAAATGTGTATATTGTCCATTGCTTTGATGTTTTTCTTTACACATTACTAAAATAGAATTCATCACTAAACACTAAGTTTATTTACTATTATTCGGTAAAAAATAGAAAAAGGATAAATAATGTATTCACCAAGAAATATATATTTGATAAGATTACTTAAAGGCATACATCTTGTAGGACTAAAGATAACTAAAGGTATTATATTTCTGATATAAGTTTTGGATTAATTTTTGAGGCCACTGATTCACCCCCCCACCCGCCCCCTCTTAGTTATTCTAACAATTGGTATCAGAGCTAGTGTGCTTGGAAGAAAGTTTAAAGACTCAAGCTGAAGATCACAAGATGAATAAAAGGGATGTGCCCAATTTAAAAAAGACAACTTTGCATCATGGAAAAGTAGGATAAGACTCCACCTATCATGTATTGGAAATGATGTCACATAATACTTAGATACTTAATATGCTACACCAACAAGACCTCTGACTATTAACTAATTGAGAGAGAAACATGAACACAATTCTATGATGATAGAACTTGCTTCCTCACTATTCGATGCTGAATTTTAAGATGTCAAATCATGCACCACTACAAATAAAATGTGGGAACAAATCAAGCTAGTACATGGAGGAGATACAAATGTATTAAGAGCTAAAGCTGAAAGCCTAAGAGGAAAGTTTGATGACCTAAGAATGAAAGAAGGAGAGAACATGACTTAGTAAGTAGAAGAATCAAGGAAGTTGTTAATGCTATTCGAGGAGTAGGAGGTGTACTTGAAGAAGAAATAGTAATTCCCTAACAAGAGAAAAGATGAAATAAAAAATGATAGATCTTAAGAAAAGAAGTTTGACAGAAGTGATGATCGAGACTACAGAAGCAACCAACACTCTAACAGAAGAGATAACCAAGACTACAAGGACAAAGGCAAGAAGGCTTGTTACCTGGTTGAGAAAAAAGCTAAAAATATTGACACCAAATCTGATGAAGATATTGAGGTAGTATTTTTTTCTATGAAGGATGATTGAGACGAATAAGAAAGTTATGTTGAAACTACACTCATATCTAAGGTTAGAAAAAATGATGTCTAGATTATTGATAGTCGTTGTACTCACTACATGACTAGAGATAAGGAAAAGTTTGAAACTTTTGAATATTATAATGGTGGATTAGTAAGGATGGGTAATGACTCACCTTGTCAAGTTGAAGATAAAGGAACAATCATGTTGAATAATCTGATCAGATCTGAAAATTCATATTGGGGGAAAGGACTTAACTATAATCTATCGAGTGTTTCACAACTGAATAACACATGATGTCGAGTTTCATTTGAGAACAAAAAGGAAAAGATATATAATGGAACATGAAGGTTGATTGGCATTGGTGACCAAACAAAAGGTATCATATTCTATCTTGATGATATTAGGACCACTTGTTTATTGGATATAAATGAAGACATTTGGTTGTGGCATAAAAGGTTATGTCATGTGAATTTTGACAACATGGTTAGGATAAGAAAGAAAATAAAAGTAAGAGGCCTACCGAGAATGTCAATACCCAACCATGTCATTTGTAAGAATTGTCAAAAAGGTAAAATGACAAAGTCTAGCTTCAAGAGAAAAACCTACACATCTAATGCTATTATAGAATTAGTCCATACTAACTTATGTGGACCAACGAGAATAAAAAGCTATTATGGTGTGTAAAGGGAGAAAAGGGGTAAGGAGGTTGTTTATTAATTTTTTTTTTATTTTCTTAGAGTGTATTGAGTTCCTTAACCCTACTTTTCATTTAATTGAATTTGATCGATTGTATATTGCAATTGTGATTAAAGAGAAGATAAGATGTTCCACCTTTATCCCCAAATGCACAAATGAAAGATCCAAGTTGATCAACCCAAAAGATGGATTAATGCACAAATGAATCAACCATTCGGAAAAGAGAACAAAGAGGAAAATCTTAAATTCTGTTATTTGAATATATAGATATGATATATGATAGTAATTGAAGAAATAGGAGAAATGTACTAACCTTAAAGAATTTTAGTTCAAAGAATGTTCTTTTCTAAAGTCTATAGACTATTTCTAGAAAAACTAAAGTATGATCCGAAACTGGGAGGCAGAGATGAACAAAACCCAGAAATATTTTTTTGATTTAATGTTGTCTTATGAAAAAGGTCGACCTTGACCTACAAATGTCAACCCTGACCCAATAATGTCGACCTTGACCTACATAGGTCCGATACAGAATCTGTTCATGGAGCCCGAGAAAAAGCCAAAAAGGGTATCCAGATCTATGTCCAAATCTACAGTCCTAAACCTGTACCTAAAAGAAAAAGAGGATTGTTTGTAGGGGGGAGGGGTTGGCCTTGGTTGAACCCCAGTTTTGGAATTAACCTCAAATATACGTAATTGAAATTGCAGAAATAGACAAAGTAAATGCATAAATTTACCTTGCTTGTAAAAGTCCTTGTGGAGGACTCAAATCCTTCAATCCACAAGTATGTATGCACCAATGTATCTAGAATTTAGGATGTATGATGTCTTCAATCAATTTCTTGTAGATCTCCAACACCAAGTCTTGAATGGGTTCTTGAATTTGGAAGAGGCTTGGAAGAAGGTGGATGGAGATATCACCAAAAGGGCACTATGTAGCTTGAATCCTTCAATGGCCTCCAATGGATCTCATTCATGAAAAAGGATGCTTGAATGGATGAATTCATTCTTGAAATCTTTCTCCTTAGCTTTCTTGGACTTCACTTGATAATGCTCCTTAATTTCTCAAGGATGCTTAGGCTTCGATAGAGGACTTAGAGAAAATGAGGGGAGGAAGGCTCCCTTTTATATAAAACTAGGGCACAATATTCTAAGGAGGCTGACATAGGATAATTAAATTCCCGTTAAGGCCTTTACCCATAGGATAGGACCTATATTAAATATAATTTAGGAATCAATGCTTCAGAATGAATCAATGCTTCAGAACCCGAAAAAGCCGACCCAAAAGCAGGAAATAACTTTTGCAAAGACCGACATCTAAAAACTGCAAGACCCTGAAGTTTGAACCCTAGGTCAAGGTTGAGGTTGACCTTGACCTAGGTCAGGGTTGAGGTCAACCGTGACCTAGGTTAGGGTTGAGGTTTACATAGAACCAAAAGGTCAACCCTGACCTTGAAGTCTAGAATCTTAGGTCAGCAATCCAGAATGCAGAAATCAGGCTGGAAAGAAGTGGAAAGAGGGATAGAACAAGGGGAAAGCTAGGTCAAGATTAGGAACCCATTCAAGGAACTTGATATGACCCCAAACCACTTACTAGGAAGGCTAAACAAGTCTACAATGGAAGTGCTTCCATTTTCTGACTTACATTTAGCCCCCACTTTAGAAAGAGTATGAGCTCAACACAGACTCTTGGTAAAGGAGAACATAAAGAACATAAAATCTTATTGTAACCAAAAGGGATAAAGAAACCCTCAAGCCCCCAAGGGAATTAATTCTATATCAACCCTAAGATCACGATAAGAGAGATGTCACTTAGTTAAGGAGAGAGAGAGAAAGGGTGTGATTATCTTGCCCAATGAGAACTTTTGTATGATTGTGAACCACACAAAAGCGTAACTAGAAAGATGGAGTTGAACTGCGTAGTGAATGTGGCTACTCACTAGTCAACCCATCAGGGACATCCATTCTTAAAGGCATCAAAACATTGTAATTTTAAAAATGGCAGGATCACGAGATCCGTGTAAATTTAAACTTGAGGGAACAAAGATCCTAAAAAGTTAAAATGACCATGCTTTAAGGATTAGTTATTTTTAATCCATAAAGGGAAATTTTTTAAGTCTTGAAAACTATTTTGAATGTTTGTGTGAAAAAAGTGAGTAGAGTGTATGCCCCCACATTAAACTCATTGCTAAAACATTAACAGGAGAAATGGTTTTAACAAAAACATAAACAACTCTGTGAATTACGTTTCCACTGCGAGATGCCCCCAAAGGAAGACAAATCAAGGGAAATAAAACATAAACATACATAAGAACACAAGAGGGATCTACCTAATGTGGGTTCAGTATGATCATAAGATAACATGTAC
>MU224712.1:3251690-3262048 GCA_018584345.1 Thuja plicata
TTTGGGTATCAAGTACAGCTACAAGGTCCTCTAACCTTTGATGACATGATTAAAAAAGCTATAAGAATTGAGACATTCATGATCAAGAAAGGAGAATTGACCTTACACAAGGAAAATAAACAAGGGTATTCTTCCTCAAGAAAAGATAAATCCAAATTTCCCAACAAGAACCAAAATGTTGTGAATGATGGTGTTGTAGACAATGTGACTGCTAAGCCTTCCAAGGCTGCGTTTAATCTCACTACCACAATGCAAGTGGCCAAAGCCACTGAACAGGCTGTGGCAGCATCCAAACCAAGTACTTCACAATTTTCTGGACCTAAACCTTGGGCTCCTAGACCCAAGCAAGAATTCATGCCTTTAGGAGAACCTCTCGAGGCAGTTTACAAAAATCTTGTAGACAACAATTTGCTTACTCCATTGGCTAATCCGCGACCTTTTGATCCACAACCAAGACCTCATTGGTGGAATGAATATGCTTATTGTGATTTTTACCAAAACAAAGGTCATAACGTATCTTCTTGTCAAAAATTGTGGCATGTAATCCAGGATCTCATTGATAGTGAAGTCATTGCTGTGGGAAGTCACAACAAAAATTCTGATCACCAAGCTTTCAAAGACCCATTTCCTCCTCATGGAAAAGGTGAATCATCTAAAGGAAAAAATAGTGATGCTAAGGTCAACTATACTTACACCAATAACAACAATGTCATTAATATGGTTGAACCTATTGACACTGAATACTGTAATGTTGTCATTCTTAAGGGAAAAGAAGATACATCTAAGTCCAAAGCACCTTTCATTTTACGGGGACCTACACCTCAATCTTCTGATCAAGGACAGTCTCAAGTGAGTGCTAATGTTTTTACTTGATCTTGTGCTAAAATCATTCTCAAAGGCCCTGAGCCTTCTATACCTACATCAACTCAACCTTCAGATAAGGCTAAGATTGACTCTGTTACTAAGAATCCAAAAGTGGGTTCCTCATCTAATGCTGCCAATTACAGTATTCTTGATCAATTACAACGTACTAATGCTTAGATAACTATTTTTGAGCTCCTAAAAATCTCCCCTGCTCATAGGGAAATTTTGGACAAATCCCTCATTGAGGAAAATGTCCCAAAAGATCTTGATCTCGACCGATTTCAATCTATGGTAGGTCACTTGACCTCCCCATATTACTTGTCTTTCTCTAAGGAAGATGACCATTATTTGAGTCACCCACATAATAACCCTCTGCACATTGAAGTCATGATTGGTCCCAAGCATGTTCACTGTGTTCTCATAGATAATGGCGCTGGCCTAAATATTTTCTCTGCTAGTTTCTTTATTGAGTTAGGCTATGGTGAAGACCGCATTGATGCTTGCAAAAAGATAACCATTAATGCTTATGATGAAGAGGAACGTAAATCCAAGGGTTTATTTGTTTTTCCAATTAGAGTTGGTCCCGTTGAACGTGATGTTATCTGTCAAGTACTTGATATCCCTTTGGCATACAACATCCTACTAGGAAGACCATGGATTCATGAAATGCAAGCTATCCCCTCTACATATCATCAACGCATCAAGTTCCCTTTCCAAGGCTCTAAGGTAAATATACCTGCAAACACACGCTATGATTGCAACGCCCTCACTAAATCTATTGATATTCTTGTGCCTACTAATAGGGAATTTGTTGAAATCCTTGAAGATAAACTAAAAGAAATGGAAAAGAACTTGACTCTCAAAGAAACAGACATGGGAGGATATTAGATTGGACCTATATTATCCATCACATCCTTTCCTTTGTCTCCCCGCTCTTTTGGGAGACCTTCTGAGAAAACTAAACCTTCTATTGCTTCACCTCCAACAAAATATGGTGGTACCTTTGTGCAAGCCACCGTACCATTAGAAGAAGAAGCTGAAGACAGAGCCATTAAGGCTTGGATTTACAAAGGAGAAGACAACTCTGAAAGCATTCCTCCTTATGACATGAAAACTGAGAATTATGGCAAGGGCTTATCTATTATGCAACGCTTCAGTTATAAAGGGGATGGCCCCATAGGTGCAAATCATAAGGGTTTGATTGCACCACTTGAAGCTATTGGTCACAGGACACGTGACTCTATAGGTATAGGCTTCCAAAAGCTCACATTCCAATTAGGAATAAATAAGTTTGTACCTAGAGAAGACAAGAAACCAATCTCCAAGGGAACTCCTAAGATTGCAGAACCTAAAGATAGCTCCGATGAGGATACATTTCCTTATCTCATTCCACCAGATCTGGCTGCATTCTTTACTGAACCAGACAGCTTTGTGCCATGTATCAGTACTGTAGATACTAACAGTGATTCTGATACTACTATTTCACTCACTCCATTGTCTTATGAAGAGTGGAAAGAAGATTTTCCTCCAAATCCTAGTCATTCAGGTGATATATACATACCACCGCACTTTCAAGAGTGGTATGATCAAGAATTCCATCCATTTCTCCTTACACAAGAAGCAAGTGATGATACACACACTACTGAGGTATCTAGGTCTACAAGTACTCATTTAACAATAGCATAAGTTCTAAGCAGCTCTCATCCCAACTGGGGACAAAGATTTGATTTTACTCACATCCTGGACATGAGAGCTAACAAGGAAATGGACTCTCATGAGTATGAGTTTGACAGCTTATCCTATGCCACTTTTGATAGAGACACTGATATAACAAATGCATATGAAAACCTCCTTGACGTAGGTGAACGGTCTAGTGTAGGGCCACATGAGTCTGACTCTATAGGTGTTGATGTGTCATCTACTGCGCTTGTTAGGGATCAAAGGAATTCTAATATACCTTTGGAAGAGATCGCTTTGGGTCTTGACTTACTTGTACATGCCTTTGATGACTATAGCGTGAATGCACTTGAACCCGTCACTCCTCTTTCCCTCCACCACCCTAAGCTTATAGACTGGAACTCCACTTCCCCATCTAATGAAGTCCTTACGTTCCAGAACAATTATGCTCTTGCTTGTTACCTACACGCCGTCGAACATGTAATGTCTCCTACCAGTGAAGCAAGTGTCAACATGACTGAGGCTGATATCAAGTATCTCAATCACAGAATAAAAAGAAAGAAAAATAATAAGTGTTTTGATGGTGAAAACCACCTAGTGGCAATGTCAGAGATGAAAATAGTCAAAATAAATGACGTATCCAAGGGTGAAAACCTCTCCGAGGTGCCCGAGGATGAGATACTTGATGTGCTTCCTAGTCATTTTTAGGAAAGATCATCTGTCCTTATTGAACCGAATCAACCTATCAACTTGGGTACAGAGGCAGAACCACTGATCATTCACTTGGCACAATCCTTATCAGTGGCTAAAAGAGAGGAGTTCATCACATTCTTCAAAAAGAAAAAGATTAACTTTGCATGGAAGTATTCAGATATGCCTAGATTGGATCCTAATTTAATCATGCATCATATATCCATCGCACTAGGTGTTGAGCCTGTCAAGTAGAAGCTTCGCAAGATGCATCCACACATAGCTCTACTTGTCAAAGCTGAGTTAGAGAAATTGCTCAAAGCAGTGTTTATCAGAGTCATTGACTATGTAGAATGGATATCTAATATTGTTCCAGTGTCCAAACATGATAAGTCTATCAGAGTCTACACTGACTTCAGGGACCTAAATTTGGCATGTCCGAAGGATGATTTCCCATTACCAAACATCAATATGATTGTAGATATGACAGTTGGATATGAAATGTACTCATTAATGGATGGTTTCTCTGGTTATAACCAGATAAAAATTGCACCAGAGGACCAGGAGAAAATAGCTTTCACATGTGCTTGGGGCACCTTCTATTGGAATGTCATGCCCTTTGGACTCAAAAATGCCGGAGCAACATATCAGAGAGTAGTTACCACTATATTTCATGATATGATGGATAAAACTATGGAAGACTACGTGGATGACACTTTGGCTAAGAGTATGCATCGCAACAAACATCTTGTTGATCTAGGACCTATCCTAGACCATATGGAACAATTTAGTCTCAGACTTAATCCTAAGAAATGCACCTTCGACGTAACATCTGGTAAGCTACTTGGCTATATCATATCTGGCAAGGGCATTGAAGTAGATCCTACAAAGGTACAAGCTATTCTGGAAATGCCACCACCTAAGAATATCAGACAAATGAGAGGACTTCAAGGTCGCCTACAGTCTATCCAGTGTTTCATCTCTCAACTAGTGGATAAGTCACAACCATTCACCAAGACTCTACACAAAGGTGTGACTTACCAATGGAATAAAGAATGTGATGAAGGGTTCACACAAATCGAGCAGTATCTTGCTCACCCGCCTATCTTGATGCCTCCCATTCATGGGAAGCCACTTATACTCTACATATCTGCTATAGACACATCATTGGGTATCTTATTGGCTTAGGAAGATCAGCACAAGAAAGAAAGGGCCATCTACTACATTAGTAAGACTCTGGTCTCCTATGAAACAAAATACTCTACTATAGAGAAAGCTTGCCTAGCCATAGTGTTTTCTTCACAAAAATTGTGACACTATATGTTGGCTCATACTACGCGTTTGGTTGCTAAGATTGACCCTTTGAAGTACTTTCTCAGTAAAGCTACCCTCACAGGTAGACTAGCTAAATGGGTCATGATTCTTAGTGAGTTTGATATTGAGTATGTTGAAAGGAAATCTATTAAGGGCCAAGCAATAGTAGATCAGTTGGTGGAGGCACCTCTAGTCGATCATCAACCATTACATATTGATTTTCCAGATGAGTCTATATTCCTGCTTACACACCACTCATGGACTATGTTCTTTGATGGTTCATTTACCCAACAGGGGTCAGGTGTTGGGATCCTATTTATTACACCTCAAAGATACTCATTACCAAAAGCATACAAAATGTTGTTTCCTTGTACAAACAACATTGTTGAGTATGAAGCTCTCATCAACGGTATGAAGATTGCCCTGGAGTGGCGCGTGGATGAACTGAATGTTCTTGGGGATTCCCAATTGGTCATTAATCAAGTTAATGACATCTATCAGACAAGAGATGATAAGTTGATACCCTGCAAATGGATGGTTGATGATCTTAAATAGTATTTCACTCACATCACATTTTCATAGGTTCCGAGGGTAGATAAGAAAGCAGCAGATGCCATGGTTACTCTTGCCTCTATGCTTCAAATGCCTAAAAATGATTTCTGACATGAATTCCTAGTGCAGACATTATGCTATCCCGCCTATGACTCTCCTCGCTCCCGGATGATTTTTTCTGTCATAGTACATGACTCATCCTGCTACCACCACATATTCTCCTACCTACGTGACCAGATCATTCCGGACACTTACTCCCGAAATGAGAAATGTCACCTTATCCGTAGTGCTTCATGGTTCATCATCATTGCCAATGACTTGTATAGACGTGGTCTAGATGGTACCCTCCTTAGGTGTTTAGAACCTGATGAGTCCAAACAAGTGTTAGTAGAGGTACATGAAGGCATCTGTGGGTCACATTCTAATGGCCTGACATTGGCCCGCAAACTTATTAGAGCTGGTTACTACTAGCCAGATATGGAAAAAGAAGCAACGCAGTTTGCCAAGTCCTGCAAACAATGTCAATTACATGGAAACTTGATTCACGCTCCAGCCAAGGAGCTGATTCCGTTCATTAATTTCTGGCCATTTCAGCAATGGGCCTTTGATTTGGTGGGTCAGATCTACCCTTCGTCCTCTAATGGACATAAGTTTATCATTACAGCTACGGATTAGTTTACTAAGTGGGTGGAGGCATTCCCTCTCACCGTTGCCAGTGGCAAAATAGTAGCAATGTTTATTCTTAATTACATCATCTACAGGCATGGTGTACCCTCGGTAATTATCATAGATAATGGGGGATAGTTTAAAAATAAGGATTTGACAGAACTTTTCTCTAAGTTCAAAATTACTCAACACTAGTCTTCCATCTATTATCCTCAAGGTAATGGACAAGCGAAATCTTATAATAAAATAATCCTTAAGATCCTACATCGCATGGTACATAAATCTAGATGAGACTGGCATCTCCAGATAAATCCAGCTCTATGGGCCTATAGGACAAGTATTAGAACACCAACAGGAGCTACACCCTATGCATTGGTTTATGGGGCATATGTGGTGTTACCTATTGAGGTCAAGATTCCTTCTTTGCAAGTCTCTCTGAAAGGCCTCATCACTGATGAAGATACTAGAATATCTTGGCTACAAGAGCTGGAATTACTTGATGAACATTGCCAAGTGGTGTCCGATCACCTGAGAGCATATCAAAAGAGGATGTCTAAAAGTTATAACAAGAAGGTCCGCCCAAGAGACTTCCAAGCGGGTGATCTCGTTCTGAGAGAGAATCCTAAGAATCAGCAACATCAGGTCCAGAAAGGTAAGTTTGAACCTAATTGGCTCAGTCCATATATTGTTACTGCAGTGTTTGGGTCTGGTACCTATCAACTCTCTACTACTAAAGGAGAACAACTCAAAGAGCCCATCAACGCTCTTCATTTGAAGTGATTCTACAGCTGATACATCTTCAATATGCTCATGTACATACTAAAGTCCTAAAAAAATCCTAAAAATTTGAAAAAGTCCTGAAAAAAATGATCATCTTAGTGAAAACCTAGCGATAGGCACTTTGATGTATCTCCAAAAAAATCATATATTCCAAAAATTAAAAAAAAATTAAAAAATTGAAAAATACAAAAAAGAGAAAAAGAGAAAAAAAGTGCCATTGATGAAAACCTAGCAAATAGGCGTCATGGTAGAAAAAAAAGAATTTCCGCCAAGAAGGTGAAAACCTGGTAAACAGGCGCCTCTTATTCCACAATGCTATACCTATCACAGCACCCCTTGGCTTTATGCATTTGCTTTCCCGCATTCCTGCTTTCATTTGCTTTCAGTTCTCGTTAAGACACCAACTCACATGGATTGAAACTGGTCATACTTTCAGGGCAACCCTCCTAGTCTTGGGGGCATTGTCTTATTATCTTTTCGATCTACTTTGTGACAGTCACCAGTGGTTCTCACTGTGTCTGCCTACTATCATTTAGCTTATACAGATCTCTCTATTCTTGAGAGGCTCTCTCACATCAATCACCAGTGGTTCTCACTGCGTCTGCCTATTGATGTATAGTTTATACGATGATCACTTCATTTTGAGCATCTCTCTTGCATCAGTCACCAGTGGGATGCCCAAACTACCGCCATACTTGCCTCAGAGGGAATCGCTCCATCACTATAATCGTGCATCCTATCAATGCACGAGGGAAGAACATGTGGCTCAACTGCTCTGCCACATCATCTGAGGCCTCTGTAAGCCTCCACGGCCTCCATACAACTGCTGATAGGTCATCAAGCTGCGCTCACTACTGATCTATCTTACCCAGCGTGGGCTAAGTAACTGTACCTCTATACTTGCATATGTAAGGCTCCAAGGGCTACCTCATATCCTCGCATATGGGTCTAGTAATGGGAAGATGCTCCCATGCCCATATCTGTAGAACAAATACTCCTGCAGCCATACTCTTTGCCTCTCTATAGACGACCTCATGCATCTCATGATACATATGCACCAACATACACTGGCCCCATCCATAATGTCATGGCCGATCTACCATCAGCTGCAGCATCCTACCCCAGCCGCACTCTAGACCGTGCTGACCACAGTCTGGCATCAAATAGCATCCAAGGAAGTATGCTAATACCACTCGTAATCTGTGTGTCCTGCCATATGACCCAATCAAATCCTCCCATGGGATAGCCTTTCCCATCATGAGGTCATCCTGGAAGACCTCTCTCAATGCTGCTACGCCCACCAAGGGCTGTGCTGTGTCTCATACTGTATTCTGGTACCGATGAATGGTATCCTCAGAATCTTGTATATGTCCTCAGGAGTCACAATCATCTCCCCCTGCGGTAAATAGAATGTGTTCATTTCTGAATGGAAATGCTCAACCAATGCACACAATAATCTATGATTTACCTAGATCTCAGGTATATCACATAATGTACTCAAACCTAAGGTCGCTATGTGTGCGGCCTCAGCATCAGTCAGCTGAGCTATCAACCCGCTGATCGCTGGATGATGCGATCTGAATGCTATATCTGGCAATACAACCTGCAAGACATGTGAACAACAAAGAACTATTAGTACTCACCAATAATCAAAGCATAATGCAATAATAAAACATTCTAGACGTCCTACAGACATTAATGATGCTGATGCAATCACTTTTGGATGCAACATAGACCTTTTTACACACGACAGGACAATATTTCACGCGCAGAAACATTCCTCTTTTGCGTGACAAAGTGCTTTTTATCGCATGACCTTTTTAATTTTGTGCAATATTTCATCCCGATTCACACGATAAAATGCCCTGAACAAGCCATCTTCACGCGAAATTGGGTCTTCATGCGTGCGAAATTTCATATTGGGTCACGTGAAAAGAAGTTTTTTCATGCGATATTCTTTTACGGGGTGTGCGAAGAAACTACTTCTTCGCGCGACAACCCATGACCTTTTCCTAGAAAACATGCAAAACATCCTAAATCGACTTAAATGCGTAAAAATTTGAACTTACGAAGAGGTTTACCGACTACTTATAGGTGGTCCGTACGCTGCAGGCCGGCTATGCCTCCTGGATCGCTCGAATCGATGACTGCTGTAGGGGACCACCATTTTGTCTTCTAGTCAGAGCTCTTTTCTCACAAAGTCAAAGGGTTGAAATGATTTGAAAATGACCCTTTTGTCCTTATATAGGGTTTGACTTAATTTTTCAAAGTGCTCTATTTTGCGTGAAAATTGCACCACTACCTAATTTGACCATCCTGAAACCATTTTTGTGATCGAAATCAAAATCTGACACTCCTATATCACTCAAAATTGCATTTTAAAATTTTCAGGACCAACGCGATCAGACGCTTGTGCAGTCACCCGTCTGACCTCACTTTCTCGTCAGACTCTTATCATATCATCATTTTCTGATTCTTTGACTTTTTTCTTCAAAATTCAACTTTGGTCAACTCTGGTCAACCCCAGTCAAACTTGGTCAACCCGACCTTGAAATCACTTTAAATTGATTCTAAATCTTCTGAATTCTTCTGTAATCTATTCTGAATTCTTTCTATCTGTGATTTTTCGCTCTCTATCATCATTATGATGTGTCATCTTTCGATTTCACTCCCGATGGGGCAGGATGATTACATCATTGAATCTATTCCAATCAATTTAATCAAAACCTCATCACTTGGGGCATTTCAATTTTTCGTACCTCATGGTCAAAACTGAGTGTTCCATGTCTTTCAAACACTTGGGGCATTTCAGTTTTTCGTACCTCACAGTCAAAACTGAGTGTTTCATGTCTTTCAATCACTTGGGGCATTTCAGTTTTTCATACCTCACGGTCAAAACTGAGTGTTCCATGTCTTTCAAACACTTGGGGCATTTCAGTTTTTCATACCTCACGGTCAAAACTGAGTGTTTCATGTCTTTTAATCACTTGGGGCATTTCAGTTTTTCATACCTCGTGGTCAAAATTGAGTGTTCCATGTCTTTCAAATCACTTGGGGCATTTCAGTTTTTCATACCTCACGGTCAAAACTAAGTGTTTCATGTCTTTCAATCACTTGGGGCATTTTAGTTTTTCGTACCTCACGGTCAAAACTGAGTGTTCCATGTCTCTCAAATCACTTGGTCGCCATGTTTATTTTTTTGTACCCCATGGTCAAAAACTAGGTGTACCATGCATTTCAAATCACTTGGTCACCATGTTTAGTTTTTTGTACCTCACGGTCAAAAACTGGGTGTACCATGCATTTCAAATCACTTGGTCGCCATGTTTAGTTTTTTGTACCTCATGGTCAAAATTGGGTGTACCCTGCTTTTCAATCACTTGACACCATATTTAGTTTTTCGTACCTCACGGTCAAAACTGGGTGTTCAAAATTCTTTCTTCTATGCTTCAGGCATCAGACTATTCTTTGAATTAATGCGCTGCGCACACATCAATTCAAAGAGGGGCAAAATGTAACACCCCAAAATTGGCATCTTGCAACCCTAACCAATTTTGTTGCATTTGTCATTCTTCTAAATCATCAAAGTCCTATTGTATTAGGCAATTCTGATTTTTCACTGACTCTACTCGACTTGAGTGTCAAATGCAGAAAATCCTAAATCTGTATTAATCATACATCATAATTGATTCCTAAATATCTATTTGGCTAAACAAACCCTATGATTGAATTAATTTAATTATAAAGTCCTAGCACTTTAATTAAATTAAATTCACCCTCTTTAGCTGAGACACATAAAAAGGAATTAAATAATA
>MU224712.1:3262328-3278333 GCA_018584345.1 Thuja plicata
CATTGTTAGAATACTGAATTGTTGTCTCATTTTCTTAATATCATATAGATTAATTTCATGTTGCAATAGTATAATTTCAATTTCTAGAATAATGGCATTTAGTAATCATACTTAGATTATCTTGCATTTTTCAATTTCTAGTATAATCTTGCATTGTATTGCATTCATGATGATAAATCCTTCGTTCTTAGATTGGTCCATGGTTGTGAGACTCTCGTCCTGAGAGCAATTTCAAAAACCCCATCTAGATAGAAGGCAACAAGTTCAATCACCTAGACAGGCAGGATGAATAACTCATATTCAGTCTTGTTTGCACCTAGTGAAGAAGGACTATGTTGAAGTGTGTGGTTGATTGAGAAGGCCAAAATTAACACATACATTTCTGGCGCCCACTGTGGGGCAGGTATATTTCTATCTGGCCTCATTTTATTTCATATTTTCACTTTTTTGTACTCTATCTGTACTTCTGTATAGTCTCTGTTCTAACTTCACGCGAAATTTCTTTTCGGTTCGTGCAAACTTTCTACTTCTTCGCTTGGCTTAGAAAAGTTCTTTGTGCGATCTAGAATTCTTCATCGCATGAAATTACAGACTAGAGTTTCAGTTTAAGATATAATCAACTTGATTTGTCTGCTCTCTGTATGTGCCCCATATAGGATCTTTTAGATCTTTTGGCACAGACAAAAGAACTTGTGCATATCCTTCTCAAACATGTTCTTCTACTTCATAACTAAGTGGATGAATCCATTTGGTTCTTGAATCAATTATTTCCATGAAAGTATAGTCATTTTCCACCATGAAGCATATGGTGTCCTTGTATTTTTCAACTATCTTTTCTGGAATTCTAAAACTCTTCTACATCTTGATCTTGAATGCCTTGATCTCCATATCCATAGAGACCTTTACACTGCTTTCTGATGTAGCCTTTAATGAAATTTGAGACATAGTAGGTTTTCTCATGTCTAGGTATAGATTAGGGACCTTACCAACAATGTGGAAGTAGAGGTAGATAATCAATGAGCCAAATATGAATATTTTTATCCTCTCATGCTTGATAGCTCTAATGTTCTCAATTAGTTGTGTGCACAATATGACAAAGATTATATTGTGTGTTGTCTCTTTCCATCCTTATTGCTGCCAAAATTGTAGCTGTAGATACACTATTAGGTCTTCTAGCATGCTGAAACTTGTAACCAAGTATCATGGTGATAAGTTTAATGTCTTCTTCCACAATGGGATCAACAGTCATCCTACGCCTATCACTTCTAGATAAGCATGCCTGCTCAACCTATTTCTTTATATCCTTTCCAATAGGAAGAACAGGTCCAACCTTAGGGAGTCTGGTCATCTCATGAATGAGATCAGCAGTAATGAGGACAGGAACTTCACCAATCCAAAATAGATCATCATGAATCCTACTGTAGACATCCAAAAATATTAATTTATTACTATTAATATTAAATTCCCTCTTATTCATCTAACTATTTAATTCAATCAATTAAATAGTTTCATTTGCTAGTATTTATCAATGATCGAATACTATTCTAATGTATTTTATTTAAATACATTTGCCTCACAAAATCCCCTTTTTAATAAATTTATATTTATTAAAATCCTTCCATATTTCTAATTCTTCTAAACTATTATTTATTCAAATCTAATTTGAATTACAATCTAAAACCCTAGCCAGGAACCTATTAATCCAACCTAGAGACCTACCCTAAGCCTACCCTATTGCTACTCTACTCCCATCACCTCACTTCCTAAGCATGCTTCCCTACCTAAATATCCTCTAAATCATACTTATAGGGTGATTCCTAACCTTTTTAAGGCTAATGGAATGCTCACCTGCATGGGGAAATTCTCTCCAAAAAGGTCACCCATTCTTCTTAAATTCCTCTTACAACTTTGTCTCCCACTTGGAATTCTTGAGCCACTAAATATTAAATGCTATCTTTGACTCAAAATTGGGCATCCCCTCAAGCATATGTGTCTCTTATGTGGCTCTTATGTGGATGCCACATAGATGCCACATCATCCAAGCCCTCTTCTTCTCCTCCAAAATTCTATAAATAGAGGCCTTCTCCTCTTCATTTTTCATCTCTCAATTTGCATTGTTATCATGTTATTTTAATATTAGAATTGCTAGTTTCATGTTTTCATGTTTAGATCACTTATAAATCACATGCAAGGCTTGAATTTGGTAAAATGAATCATATTTTCTTGCATATGTATATCATTTTATGGATTGATCTTATCATCTTGAAGAAGATTTGAGACTAGTTCTTCATACTAGCTCTTGAATCTCTCTTCTTGCTTATCAAATATTGCATTTGCATTGGGTCATTGATCCATTTGTGTTTAGGAGAGCACACCCACATCCATCAAAATGATCAAATCAAACAAGTTAAATAGGGTGCATTTTGCTTGTTTTTAGCTCAATCCAATGTTATGTTGAAGTCTTGTTTGGTTCTTGTTTCTTTCATGAATTCTATGTGCTAACCCACTAACTTGTCATGTTTGAGCTTGCTCCCAATAGATAGAATATTTCACCATACTACATTCTGGCATGCCTGGTGGGACCCATGTCCCTAAAACCATTCTAACTTCTTATATTTTTTCTTCAAATTTTGCCAAACACATGGATTAGCGTCTGCATTTCACGCAGAGGCATCTGCGCAAACAATGATTCTCACTGAACTATTGTTCAGTGTCTATGCACAATCAACGTCTGTGACCTACATCAGCGTCTGCGCCTGGCATTGTTAATTTTAGATTTTTCCAAACATAAGTTGTTTTTTATCAAGATTTTTGGTTTTCTCACTGCTTTTCAGTATTCTAGCTTTCTATTTTTTAGCAGAGATCAATCTAACAAGTAGTTATAATGCCTAAATTTGACTAAGGGAACAAATCTTGATAAAATATTAAAGAAAACTAACTTTTTATTGTTTGGATAATTTCAAATGGCTAAATTTGATCAAATTAAAGACTAAGAAGAAGGGAAAATGAACTTTGTTTGCTGTCTTTTGCTGTCTTTTTGTGCTTGCAGTTACAACAGTGTTTGTGTAAATGCTGGTCCATAAACCAGTGTCTGCAATTCACAAAATGGCATTTGTGCTTAACTGGCATCTGCGTTTCTCAAACTAGCATCTCTGACTGGTATAACAAAATTTCCTTTTTTTGTGTGTTTTCTGGCCTATTTTCCTGTATTCTATCATTTTTAAGCTAAAACAAAGAACCAACGTATGCGCCCTGAATCGGTGTCTACGCTCTGACAGACTATTTTTGATCATTTGCTAACAATTGTTAAGTGTTTTTTGTGTTTTCAATATTGGTCAAAGGCTTAAATTGAAACTACTAATCTGTTGTTTTGCAGCACTGTTGGCCAAAGAAATCACTTCAAAACTACTCATGTTTGTCTTGCAAGTTGCCTCAAATAAAAAATTAACCAAACGATTGTGTTTGTTATAGTATTTTTTAGGCACCTAGCATAATTAGCTAGATTTATTTGTCTAATCTGAAGCAAGTGTTAGGGGATTATGCTCTCTTCCCTTTTGGGAAGATCAAAAACCAAGACACACTTTCTTTATGTTAAACAATTAAATCTTTTGGGAAAGAACAAACTTGTTTTGCGTGTTTGGGAGAAAATGACATTGGGTAGGAGAGTATGCTCTTTTCCCCTTGTGGAAAATCAGAAATCTAGACCCCTCCCATTGCCAATCCATGCTTTTCAAATTAATCCATTAGATGGGCCTGTCGGTCGAGGAAAAAAACTCCCGGGAATGACCCACATGAGAACGAGGTGTAAGCCACACTACTCTAACTCACATGAATGAAATTTAATCTTTGGGGTTAGAGCCTCGGGATTCAATTGGCATTTGAGCTTATACTTGGCTCTCGTCTAACTTAAGTGCGGCCTTGCGGTCTAAATTACATTTATGTGACCACTTTTGTCAAGATGCTCTATGGGGCTATACGCCTGAATCGTGCTTTTGCGAACATAGAGGATACAATCAAATAAAGACACTTACTAAACACTCTAGGCATAGAAGCTACCCAATTCACCTTTGAACATTGACTTATTATAGTGTGATGGGATGGAAGAATCTCCCCCCAAGATCCCCGCATATCTATCCCAAGGTATTGTGTTGAGAAAGAGATCTTCGTCGCATGACAACAATACCTGGAAAAAGGCAAAAACACTGGCGCCCTTTAGGGGGTGAGACTAGTGTGTGAGCTGACAGACTACCAAGCAATGGGTCTATAATATTTCATTGAAGACAATTCCTTAGGTAGATGCATGCTTGAAGTGTTTGAACAACATTGACAAATCTGAAACACAAACGAAATATCCAACATTCAAATTTGTCACTTGCTTGTATCCTTCAAGTTTCCTTTGTCCCTTGTCAGATTGTTTTCAGACATATGCTTGTTATTTTTTGGTTTGACTATGTTGAAATTGGTTCTTGCCATGGAAAAAACCTATTGAAAATCAAACAGAAATCAAACTTTTGCCAAATCATCAAGACAACATCCCTTTGGAAATATTACCTTGAGCTCTGATTATCAGAATTTGGTCTTTTATGAGATATGTCCTAAAACCTCCAACTATTCATCCAAGATCATATCTATTTATAGGACATGACCAATTCCAAGAAGCATAAGAAGTTAAAAACTCTGTTACCACCTGTATAAAGAGAACAGAAAAACACAACCCAAGAGGTTACCAAGTACCAACACATCATTGATTCCATTAAACAAGAGATTCATAAATGGGAAGAATTCAATAAAGTGATCTACAACAACAAGGTTGCTCATTTCATGGGAAAATATCATCTAAACTCTGCTTTTGTTGGATTTGAGCAATATGACTAGATGGTTTACCATGACAAACAAAAGTTCCTCCTCTTTTTAAGCTCACTTAGCTTGCATTTTTAGGACCTCCCTTAGGTTGTCATCTTTAGAAACACATCATACACTCATCCTAGCATAATCTTGCATTAATCCAAATCAATCCTAATCAGCATAGCATCATCATAATCATCATCCAAAGCATCCTTGATCACATCCCTCACTTGGTATTGCATCCCCTTTTGAGTTTCTAAAAACCTACATCTTAATCAAAACCTCCATCCTTGAAGTGTCCTTTACTAAGAATTGTTTAGGATAATCCCCTTTGTCTTTTTCAACCTCATCACCTTGATCAAAAGGTTGGTTTGTATTAACAAAGATTATCATCCACCAAAGACCACAAGTCTGTCTTAGGTAGACAATCACATCCACTTGATCTTACATTAGGGAAAACAACCCTTAATCCTTGCATACATCAAGTTATCCTTAATCTATAGGAGCATATCCATCATCCTAGATGCATCTTAGTTCTAGAATCATCATCCTTAGCTTCCTAGTCACATATTTGCATTACATCTTGCATCTCATATACCCTTGAAGTAGTCATTTCATGCAATGCATTTTTAGGACCTCCCTTAGGTTATCATCTTTAGAAACACATCACACACTCATCCCAGCATAATCCTACATTAATCCAAATCAACCCTAATCAGCCCAGCATCATCCAAATCATCATCCAAAGCATCCTTGATTGCATCCTTCACTTGGTATTGCATCCCCTTTTGAGTTTCTTAAAAACCTACATCTTAATCAAGACCCCCATCCTTACATGTCTTTTACTAAGCATTGTTTAGGATAATTCCATTTTCCTTTGCAACCTCATCACCTTCATCAAAAGGTTGGTTCACATTGATAGAGAATCCTGTCGACCAAAGATCACAAGTATGTCTTAGGTAGAAAATCACATCCACTTGATCTTACACTAGGGAAAGCAACCCTTAATCCTTGCATACATCAAGGTATCCTTAATCCATAGGAGCATATTCATCATTCTAGATGCATCTTAGTCCTAGCATCATCATCCTTAGCTTCCTAGGTGCATCCTTGCATTACATCTTGCATCTCATATCCCCTTGAGGTAGTCATTTCATGCGACCTATCACACAAGCCACTAAGAAGAGGAAGAATATGAACCCTAATCTTGCCGCTAGTTCATCTAATCCTGCGATTGGCAACACTAACACCATGGTTACTTGTGCACCTGAGCCCAATGATCAATTTGAATACATTTGGGTAGATACTAATGAGATGCCTACCATGAGTACCATAGAAACATTTATCAATCATCCAAAACATATCCACTTGGTGAATGTCATGAGTGGACGTAACAACAATTAGGTACTTTTAGACATTCAGCAACAAGGACTTCAACTCCCACCTTGGATTATACCCACACTTGTTGCACAAACTATGGAACTTCCAACGGAATGTCCTCATCCCACTAGAAACAAAGTTTTTGATCCATTCCAATGATCCCTACAGGTTGGAACTCTTATCACACAAGTATTCTAACCTTCCATCCCACCCTCCATTATGCACACGACACCTTCCTCCACTTCAAGAGCCCTGCCTCTTGATCCAATGTCAATAGCACAAGAAATACCCCCATCATTGCACAAGCACCTCCTCAGTTCATAACCGCTCCACTTTTACAAACATTCCCAACATTTGTGGCACAATTTCCACCACCACTAGTCAGCACGTAGCAAACCACCATTCCAACAATCCCTAATCAGCCCATTCAAAGTACAACAACCAGTTTGCAGCATCAAAGCACCCAAGTATCCATGGCTATTCCACCTTTCTTCACCATAGGCATGCCACCTACCAATTCTTATAACCAACCCATATATCTGCAAGGGTCCACTTTCCCCACTCCACTAGGAACGCAACCGCAATGTGTACCAGCAATTTTTCTGCAAATGCAAATCAATCCAAATCCTCTCATGCAACAACCATCTACCAATCTCTTCGTCATACCCCAAATACCCATCCAACAACAACAAAAACCAATCTAGCAACAACAAAAACCAATCCAATAGCAGCAACAACCTATCCAATAGCAGTAACCTATCCAGCAGCAGCAACAACCTATCCAATAGCAACAACAACCAATCGAGCAGAAACAACAATCCATCCAACTACCATCCCAACAACAACAACCACAACAACAAATTACCAACCCATTCACATCCCAAGCACAACAGCAACAAATCAACCCCTTCACAGCTGTGCAGTCCACCCTCCAAATTGCTCAACAGCTACAACCACAAATGTAGAGGGTAAATCCCTTCATGGAACAACCACTACAATAGTTTTCTAATCCTTTCATCCAACCCATGCAGCAATAGAAAACTCATTCCGCCAGCTACCTATTCATGTCATCTTCTGTTGCATCACAAACCATTCCACCTCCACAACAATTTAGTTTTCACACTAGGGGCATTCCGCCACAAAACACCTATCCTCCACCTTATGCAGGTGCACAATAGGCTCATCCCACTTATCCAATGCATCAACAAATACAAGCATACTTCCAACAGTTGCAACAACCTTATCAAGTACTGACACCTCCTCCACTGCAATATTCCCCTCAGCCACAACTTCCACCACAATAGCCTATATATGTTGACCAGCAACCATCATATCAAAAACCATAATATCCCCCATAAAATCCTCCATATTCACCATTTGACCCATATCAGGTTCAAGGAACCCATGCAATCATGGTTAATAATCCTCCACCACAAATCAACCATGAATGGGAGGAAATGAAGAATGCTCTCAAAGAGAGAAAAGCAGGGACTGAGGCTAAAACATTCAAGTTTGAGGAGGTGTGTCCTTATCTATTTGATCGATCTATCAATGCCATACCCTTCCCTAAGCATTTTGAGACACCCAAAATTGATAAATATCAGAGGAAGGGAGATCTTGTGAGCCACGTGAAAGAATTCTACATGGCATGTCAAGAAGTGGCCTATGCAGATAATTTCCTCATGCGACTATTTCCCAAGAGCTTAGGGGGAACTACTCTCGAGTGGTTCTACAAAATCCCCTATGGCACAATATTTACTTTTTATGAATTCTCTAAAATGTTTGTGGCCCAATACATACATAATGTTGAAAATGAACTCTCACTCCTTGATCTATGCAATTCCAAACAAAAGGGAGGAGAAAGCCTGGCTGATTACCTTCAACGCTAGCAAGGGATTACTACAAGGTTGTCCTATTAACCCCCCAAGCAACATATTATCAAAATATTCATTAACAACCTCCATCCTAAGCTCGCCTATCACATGTGCATGAATTGCATAACAACTTATCAAGACATCTGGATCAAAGACATGGATCTTGAATGAGGTCTCCTAGAAGATAGTGCCATCAAGCACTACAAAGAATCTCAGCCTTACAAACATAATAATGATCAATCATGGTATTGGAACAAAAACAAGAATGCAATTGCTGACAGAGCCACTAAAACCAAACATGTTCAGGTTGTGCTAGGCAGTCCTAATGCACCTACCCAACCTTATTAGCAAGCACTGCCAGTGTACCCTTAACCTCCTCCCATGTATTAACAACCCAATACTGCATATCCCCAACTGACATATTAGCAAAACATGTGCCCTCAAGGCACACCTATCTATCCCCCTCCAAGGACATCATATCAACACAACTACCAAGGTCCTATAAATCAGACGAATGCCATATCAGTCCCACATGGACAACAAAGGCCTCACACTTCAAATATGCCACAACACACATTTACCCCTTTGGGTGAACCCATAGATGTCATCTTCCACAAGTTGGTCTAAGATAATCAAGTCATGTACCCAAAAATGCATTCATTTGATGACTCAACACCTAAGCCAGCCTAGTATAAAGACAATGAGTACTATGAATATCACCGTGTGAAGGGACACACCACTCTCAAATGTATGACTTGCTAAACCATTACATCCAAGATCTCATCGATCGCAAAGAGATTGAAGTGGACTCTCCTTACCAACCATCACCAAACACGGGCCTTAAAATCTATCAAAATGTATTCCCTAAACACTCTTTAGGTACAGGCCCAGACAATCCTACTCAATCCTCTGATCAGGGAAAGGGTAAACAAGGAGAAAATGTTGATAGAAAGGATTATACAAATGCATATATCAACTACGATAATCTCATCAACTCCATATCCCAAGTCCATTCCTCCATCAATGTCATCCATGTTAAGGGTGCTGATAACCAATGTGCAGTCACCACTCATCGAGGCTGAATAATAGTTGCAGGTGTCGGTCTCGCTCCATCTGCTGGTACTCAATACAACATTTTGGAACACCTAGGGAATACTCCAACCCAAATTTCCATCTTGGATCTTCTCCACACCTCACTCACCTATCAAGAGATCCTCAATAAAGCCTTGCAAGAATCTCGTGTTCCCAGTGACATCAACCTCACTGAATTTGAAAACCTTGTCGGACACTTGTCTACATCTTGTGGGGTCTCCTTTAAAATAACAGACGTACCCTTAGAATAACCTGATCATAATATTCCACTCTATATTTCTATCATGGTTAAATATTTTTCCATTAAATGGGTCATGATAGATAATGGTTTGGCCCTAAATCTGTGTACTTTGAAATTCATAAAATAGTTGGGTTGCACTGAAGCTAATATAAAAAATGATATCATCACAATCAAATCATATGACAATCTAGAATAGACTTCTGAAGGCATGATTTCATTTCCCATTCAAGTGCGCCCAGTTATCTAGGATACATTATGTCATATTGTTGATCTTGACCTTCCCTTCAACATCCTCCTTGGATTCCCATGGATTCATTTTATGCAAGATATTCCCTCCACCTACCATCAGTGCATCAAATTCTCATATAATGGAACTGAGATCACCCTCCGTGTAGATCCCATGCCCTTCACATACTGCAATGCATTGGAAACATCCTTCCCACATTCCAATAATTGTCCTGGGATCGACATTGGCACCTCTGTCACCAGTTCATCTCAAACCCACTTCGACCCAGAAATAATCCTTTCCTCCACCCTTTCCACAGTCAAGATAAAAAACAAATTTTGTGGTGAGTACAGTTTATCTGATGCCTTTGCAGTTAGGGAACTACCAATTGATCCACACTCTCAAGGCCACCAACCTGATCTAAGAAAGATAGAACTGAAGACAACCAAGGTGCTACAATTTGGTCCTACCACTTTTATCTGAAAGGGTACTTTGACTGGCCAGGAAATGACACCAAACATCAACAAATGGCTCTATAAGGATCCACCACCAAAGGACACAAGTCGCCTCAATTACTTCAAAGGTAAGTACCCTGTGACTCACATGCTGGTGACAAAAAAATGGAACTACCAAGGTGGTAGCCTTGGTTATGAAGAGAAAGGAATGAAAGATCCTATTGTACCTACCCAATGAGAAAAACACTCGGGCCTTGGTGTGGACTCTGACATGAATGGGGGCACCAATGAAAACATTTATGCCTCTTATCCTTCCTTGGATGAAATTACTGACATTGAAGATGTCCCAGAAGAGAAAGTTGTGAGATCCTACGATGATGTATTTGATGATGAAACCTTCCTAGGAATTTCTGTCCTACACCAACTTTCTATTCTCTTCATTGACCTTCCCCTCTGCCATCCTGAACTTATAGACTAGGACCAACCAAGTGTCATGCATGTTGACAAGTTCCAAAGTGAGGATGCACTCCTAAAATTTATGGGAGAAATTGAACAAAGAAATGACTGGGGGAAAGACTCAACATATGTCTACAAACTGGACCCAAAGGCATACTTTAGGGAAGAGGAGAACTTCAGCCACAAAAATGAAGAAGAAAACAAAAATAAAAAAGAGAGAAATTGATCCCCTAGCGAAAACCCTTCTGGGGTGCTATCTAATCATAAAAAAGTAAAAAAAAAGGGCGTATCCCCTAGTGAAAACCTCTCTAAGGTGCCAGAGGATGAAGATTCTCCTCTTCCTCTGATCCATAATTGTAGGCCTGAACAGTCATCGATTCTCATTGAAGAAGAAAAACCTGTCAACCTGGGTACCAAAGAGAATCCCGCCATCACATACATTGTAACATCTCTGGCTAAAGAAAAAGAAAGTGATCTTGTCATTTTATTGAAGGAATCCATCAACAAGTTTGCATCGTCTTACTCTCACATGTCGGGATTAGACCCCAACTTGGTGGTTCACCATCTTGCAGTAGACCCAAATATCAAACTTGTCAAACAAAAGCTTAGAAAGATGCACCCTAAAGTGGCACTACTTGTCAAAGAAGAGCTAGAAAAGTTACTCCAATCCAAGATCATCCACCCTATTGACTATTCTGACTGGATTTCTAACATGGTGCCAGTGCCTAAGCCTAACAAATCAATTAGGATATGTACATATTTTCGAGATCTCACCAAGGCATGTCCCAAGGATGATTTCCCATTGCCAAACATAGACATGATCGTGGATCTCACAACAAGTCATGAGATTTTTTCACTCATGGATGACTTTTCTAGATATAATCAGACTCGTATTGCAGAAGAAGATCAGCACAAGATAACATTCACTACCCCCTGGGGCACATTCTGCTATAACATGATGCCTTTTGGCTTAAAAAATGATGGGGCAACCTATCAAAGGGCCATGAATATCATTTTTCATGACATTATTCACAAGATCCTTGAAGACTATGTAGATGATATCTTGGCAAAATCAGTTAAAAGGGAAGATCACCTCAATGTTTTGGAATGCATCTTTGACAGGATTGGACACTACAACTTAATGCTCAACCCTAAGAAGTGTGTCTTTGGGGTCACATCAGGAAAAATCCTTGGGTTCATTGTATCCAAACAAGGAATTGAAATAGATCCAAAGAAGGTACAAGCTATCATAGATATGCCTCCACCAAAGACACTGACAATTGCACAGCATCCAAGGAAAGCTACAATCTGTGCGTCACTTTATCTCTCAACTAGCAGACAAGTGCCAACCATTCACTCATCTCCTGTGAAAAGATAACACTTTCAAGTGGGATCCTCAGTGTCAAAAGAGTTTTCACAAGATCAAAGAATACTTGGCTAATCCACCCATCTTGGTACCACTTTTACCCATCTGACCACTCATCCTATATATTTCTGCTACTACAAAAACATTGGGGGAACTCATTGCTTAGTTGAATGATGAAGGAAAGGAAAGAGTTATTTATTACATCAATCAAACCTTAGTGGGTTATGAGCTTAACTATTCACCTATGGAAAAAGCATGTATGGTAGTGGTCTTCACCACTCAAAAACTTCACCACTATATGCCTAGTCATACAACCAAGCTCATTTCAAAAGTGGATCCTCTCAAGTACCTACTCTCCTAGACTACGCTCACAGGATGAATGGAAAAATGGGTTATGTTACTGAGTGAGTTTGACATTCAATATGTAGACAAAAAATCCATTAAAGGACAAGTCATCGCTGATCAGCTAGCAGAAGCACCATTGGTGGACGCATATCCTTTTCTCATAGAATTTCTAGATGAGAATTTGTACACGATAGAAGAACAACCTACTTGGCAACTCTACTTTGATGGGTCCTACATAGCTCATGGCACAGGGGCAGGAATAATTTTTATCACACCTCAAGGTGACTACATCCCTATGTCATTCAAATTGGGATTTCCTTGCACAAACAACATTACAGAATATGAGGCACTAATTGTAGGACTCTGCATGGCTATAGAATGGAACATCACATCTCTACATTTCTTTGGTGATTCCCAACTCATCATCAAATAGGTTCTAGATGAGTATCAAACCAAAGACAAAAAATTGATGCCATATAAGCAGATGGTTGACAAGATGAAAGAACATTTCCTCCACTTGCAGATAACACAAGTACCACACTTGCACCACAAGGTTTCTAATGCAATGGCCACAATTGGCTCCCTCTTAGAGATTCCTCATGAGTCTATGCAATATGAATTCTTAGTTGAGCAAATTCATACTCCCGCTTATGAGAATGATGAATCGAATCACGTATGTCTCTTGGTTGGTCCCCAGTCCCTATGGTACCATGATATCCAAGCTTAACTAAAAAATGGTATCATATCCCCTCATCTCACTGCAACCTAATGCCAAAAATTTATCTGCAAAGCTTCCTGTTAAACCCTTGTAGCCAACACCTTTTATCATCGAGGCTATCACAATGTGCTCTCTAGGTGTCTAGATGAAAATGAAGACGTCCAAGCTCTATAAGAGGTACATGCTGGAATGTGCAGTGCCCACACAAGTGGCATGGTCCTATCCAAGAAACTTCTATGTACATGGTACTATTGGCCTACAATGGAACATGATGCTTGTGAGTTCATCAAGAAGTGTTTACCTTGCCAACAACATGCCAATCTGATCCATGCTCCTGCCCAAGACCTCAAACCTATTGCGCTTCCTTGGCATTTATTTTTTTGGGGTTTTGAACTCATTGGTAAGATTACTTCCCTCTCTTTTGAAGGCCACAAGTACATAATAAAAACAATAGAGTACTTTACAAAGTGGGTTGAAGTAATTCCACTCACCCTCACTACATGTGTCTAGATCTCCAAATTCATCCTTTACCACATTGTCTGCCACTTTGGCATACCCTCCACTATCTTCACGGATCAAAAAACACCATTTTAAAATCAACATGTTAGTGATCTATTTTCTTGCCTCCATATCCATCACCATTTCTCTAGTCCATATTTCCTACAAGGTAATGGCCAAGCTGAGGAAACTAATAAAACCCTCCTCAAAATCCTCAAAAAAGTTTTCAGTGATACTAGTCATGACTAGCATCTCTAGATCAATCCTGCCCTCTGGACATATCGCACTTCCTACCATACTCCTACTAGCACTACCCCCTATTCCCTAGTCTATGGTGCTAAGCAGTCTTACCAATTGAGGTCGAACTACCATCCCTTTGAGTATCACTAAGAGGCCTGGTTGATGATGAAGATTACCGAGTAACACTACTCACATAGCTTGATCTACTAGATGAAAAGCTCTAGTAAGCCTATGATCACCTTATTTTCTACCAAAATAGACTCAAGAAGAACTATAACAAGAAGGTCCACCCATGCCAGTTCCAGACGAGGGACCTTTTGCTAAAGGAAAATCAGAAAGTGGGTACGGATCAGGAAAATAAAGGTAAGTTTGAAGTCACCTAGCAAGGCCCATATGTTGTCACTGCATGCTTTGGTTCTAGGGCATATCAACTCTCCACTCCTAAAGAAGAACCCTTGAATGATCCTATCAACATCATTCATCTCAGGCACTTCTATTTCTGACGACTGGTTGTTCATTCCAGTTATCTTAGAAAATCCATAAAGAATATAAAAAGTCATGAAAAAAACAATACAAAAACAATGTAAAACAGTCCTAAAAAAATCTCAAAAAAGCCAAAAAATGAATCTAGAAAAATGGTTCTCTTGGCGAAAACCTAGCAAACATGTGCTTAGACAACATCAAAAACATCAAAAAGATCCAAAGAAATAAAAAAAGGAAGAATAAAGAGAAAAACTTTGTCCAATGGTGAAAACTTGGCAATCAAGTGCCTTGGACAAGTATGGGTGATGAAAATCTAGAAACAGGCATCACACATAGTGGACCATTCCATTATCTATCAAAATCTCATTCCCCTCCATCACCAGTATTTCCTATATTCCCTAGGTGTTCGCATATCATACGCACTAGTTTAAAACAATCCTCCTATCTCATGTCCTGAGCTTTTGTACATATAGTCTTATTATTTTCCAAATGTTGTACTATCCCAATCCCTGAACTTCAATCTTGTACATATTCCATCTAGTCTTCCTCTTAGTGTTTCCTTAGTTGTTATCCTTGTAGAACATGATCTGGTTATGCTCTTAGAATCTTAAGTCTAAAGTTCCTTTTGATGACCTCTTGGTCCCGCAGTTTGATTGTAGTGCACCTTTGACCAATTAGATTTATGAATCCCATCTTTTTTGGAAATGGGTCCTTTGAGGATGTATCCTTCCTCTCATTCACCGAAATCTATATCATCATTATCTCTAGGCTCTTGTAGGTTGTATCTTTCCTCTTGAACTAATCAATCAGCATACTAAACTATCGCACTTATCAAAAATCAAGATCCAATCAAATCTCGGCAGCAACATGTGTACATAAATTGCTTGTAATTATTCACTTATAATTAATCACTCAATTTGGTCCTTGTATATTTGTGGCATCACACTAACATCCTGAGTCATCATCCCACTAATCTTCCCTACCTGGTGTAGACACCTAAAATTGACCAGGTGTATCTCAAGCATTCCAAACTATAAATCTCAGCCAAATGCTTCAAAATATCAATGCAAAATAAATGGATCAAATCAAATGGACAAAAATCAAATCAAATTAAAAGATCAAATAATCATGAAATCAAATTATGCAATTGATTTCTCAATTGTATAGTTCAAATCAAAAAGATCAAATCCAACCCAATCACCCTTCCATGGCTAATTTAATTAAATGATAAGAGTTATTTAATTCCTAATATCTTTGAGACAACCAACCAACTTTCACTCCATTTAAAAACACCTCAAAGCTTTTGACTTAACCAAACTTTGATCATGATTAACTCACTCTACCCCCTACCCTTGGGAAAATGCTATAAATACAAGCCATTTCCTTTGTGTTTGGGATCCAAGAATTCAAGAGCAAAAGCATCCTTATTATAGGCACATTGAGAGCATATGAGGAGCATTTGAGAGATTTTTAAGAGAATTTTAGCATTTGCATTACATCTAGCATATCATGTTTAGGAGCATTTGTTATTTTCTCATATAATCTTGGAGCATTTTTGAGTATTTTGAGCATTCTAACTAGATTGGAGCATTTAATTTTCATACATATCTCGTTCTAGGATTGTCCTTGAGAGAGATTAAGCCTGAGAGCTCTCTTAAAAAAGCTTGGATAGAGAACCATGAGATGATATAGATTGTTTAGCTTCAATTCTTAGATTAATTTGTTTTATCATTCCATAGAATTGTTGTTTTCAATCTTAATTTCATGAAGGTGTATTTTCTTACAC
>MU224712.1:3286986-3300185 GCA_018584345.1 Thuja plicata
CAACAATGAAGTGATCTAAATTAAATACAACTTATCTTGCTGATACAGATCTCTGTTCTGCTCCAATAGATCCTTACTGATCACATATATCTTTGCAGCACCTCAAGGATATCTCTAATCCTTCATCGGAATTTGCACATTCCTTCTGCTTCTTCACATTACCACATTTTTCACACTCTATTTTGAATTCACAACTTGATCTCTCATATATACCCTTTAGGTTATCAAGTCGGCCCAATTACAAGTTACAATTAATAAATATTACATTGGTCGGCTGCACAAACATTTACAAATAATATCCTTCACAGGCCGACAACATTGTCCAAAAATGATATTCCAGTGTTGACCAACTGATGCTCGGTGAACACTGCAGACTCTGTGAAAATCCTTCGGTAACCGACTAAACTCGGTAAAGACTGACTTTCCTCTGCTAACCGTGCGAACTCGGTAAAGACTAACTTTCCGTCACATATTCTTTGATGACTGAGTGAACTTGGTAGAGACTGAATTTCTTTGTTGACCGAGTAAGCTCGGTAGTAACTAATTTCTCGATATAGTATTCTGTTGCGCTTGGTAGACTCTGTAAATAGCTTCTCTTACCGACTGAGCTCGGTAGACTCGGTTAACTGCCTTGCTGAACATTCTGAGCTCGGTAGACTCTGTCTGATGACTGATATGACATTTGTGTAACATCAAGGACAATACACAATTAAACAATTGTTTCCAACACAAAATGGCAGTGGAGTAGGCATTCTTTTGATTACACCACAAGGTTACACAATCCCAAAATCTTATAATTTATTTTTCCTTGCACCAATAACATAGCAAAGTATGAAGCTTTGGTCATAGGAATCAAGACAGCCTTGGAATGGAATGTCATAGAATTGCAAGTATATGGGGACTCTCAATTAGTCATTAATCAAGTTAGTAATGAGTATAATACTAAGGATGAAAAGTTGTTTCCTTACAAGAACTTGGTGGACAACTGGAAGAAGTAATTTTCTTTGATTACTTTTATACAAATTCCAAGAGACAAGAATAGAGCAGTTGATGCAATGGCCACTTTGGCATCTTTACTTCAGCTACTTGATCAAAATGAAAAGTATGAGTTTTTGGTGGAAGAATTGGTGAAACCAACATTTGACCTACCTGAGACCCAAATTATTGCCCTTTTACATGGACATGACTCTACATGGTATGGACCTATCTATGCTTACCTCAAAAATCAAACTCTACCTATAGACCAAACCCGGGCTCAAAAGAAAAATTTCATAAGACAAGTCACTCGTCATACTATCCTTTCTGACACATTGTATCGTAAAGGTCTTGACGGAACACTCCTTAGATGTCTAGAGTAAGATGAATCAAAATTATCTTTAAAAAATGTCCATGAGGGGATTTGTGGGTCACATTCAAATGGTTTAAACCTAGATAAGAAAATCTTACGTATGGGGTACTTTTGGAAAACCTTAGAAAGAGATGCTTGTCAATATGTTAAAGTTTGCAAGAAATGTCAATACCATGGGAACTTGATTCATGCACTGACACAAGAATTAAACCATTTTGTCACACCATGGCCATTCTATGAATGGGGTTTTGACCTGATTGGCATGATGTATCCACCTTCTTCAAATGGACACAAGTATATAATCACTATGACACAATACTTTACTAAATGGGTTGAAGTTGTCCCTTTATCAACTGCAACAAGAAAATTTTTTTCCATATTTATCCTAAATCATATCATTTGCAAATATGGAATTCCTCATGCCATCATCATCGATAATGGAGAATAGTTTAAGAACAAAGATATCGATGAACTTTGTGACACGTCCACATTACACATCACTCTTCATCCATTTACTATCCCCAAGGTAATGGAAAAGCAGAAGCCACCAACAAGAACATCCTTAAAATCCTTAAGAGATCATTGAAACCTTTAGATCAATCCAGAATTACGGGCCTCTAGAACTAGTATTCAAACCCCGATAGGAGATACACCTTTTTATTTGGTTTATGGGGCAGAAGCTGTTCTCCCTTTAGAAGTTGAAATACCATCCCTCAGAGTTTCATTGCATGGATTAATAACAGATGAGGATTATAGAGTTGCCCACCTTCAATAATTGGAATTGTTGGAGGAACATAAAAATCAAGCCTATGATCATTTGAAAGTGTATCAGAATCGAATTTCCAAAAACTATAACAAACATATCAAGCCAAGAAAATTTCAAATAGGAGATCTAGTATTAAGAGAAAATCCAAAAAATCAGGCTGACAAAAAAAAGAAATGGAAGTGGGAAGAAAATTGGCTTGGTTCTTTTACCATTGTTTCTTCATTTGGGATGGGGACCTGCAAATTGGTTGATTGTGATGGTGATGAATTGCTTGAACCTATCAATAGCATTCATCTTAAGAGGTTCCACACCTGATTCAGAGGAAAGAGTATCAGAGTAAAGAGTATAAGTTGAAGAGTATCAAATAATTCAAGCATCACCATTGTACATGAGAAAATTCAAAAAATACCAAAAAAAGGGGGAAAAGATCAAAAATACCAAAAAATCAGAAAATTCAAAAAAGCTAAAAACATTTGAAAAAGAAAAAAAAAGTGCCTTGGTGAAAACCTAGCAATAGGCACCTTGGTAGAAAAAAAAGAGAAAAAGAGAAAAAGAGCAATAATCCCAAGAGGTGAAAACCTGGAAACAAGCGCCTTTTGTCCCTTAGGTGTATCCTAGTTACATTTGTCCATATTTTGATTTCCTCATCTCATTTTTCCATATCCTCATTGCATCTATCATTCGTGCATTGCCCTAATAAAGTCTCAGAGCTGCATTTTGTCACATGCTAGGTTCAGTTGCCCTTAGTTTCATATTGTTTACATTTATCATTTGGGGGCACACATCATAGATTTTGGTAGGAACCAGATTCAATAGTGCAACATTGTGGTCACACATTGAAAGCAAATTTTCAAATTCAGAAGAAACATTTTGGAACCTTTGATGACTATCATTGTTCAACCTTAAACAATTTTATCGCATAACATGATCCTTGAATCTCATTGACTTATTTTATCAGGATAAAAAATTGACACACCCTAAATGATCAAATTGTCTAGAATTCTTATTTGAAAATCTTGATACATTTTGCAAACACTTGGATTTTTTGATGAGTTTTTCATTGAATTTTTCGAGTCATGTCCTTTTTAGCTAATCAATGATGTTTCAACTGGATTGGCCATGATAAGGGACATGATGTTTTCTTAAGCTTCTGAGTGACTATTTTGAGGAAGATTCTTTAACTTGTGTGAATACATCTAAGGACATGGTCATCAAAGAACCATAGAGGACATTCATATAGGATGAAGGGTTAACCTTTGTTTGTTTACGCAAAAGGATACCTTAGTTATTTAGGTTTTCCATATCTTAATACCAACATCCACTTGCAACATTGAATCTAATTAAACTGGTATTCATACTCCCATAGTTGGTCATCCAACTAGTGAGGGTTGTACTTGGTTTTGTACAAAGGGTTACCACACGAGGGAAAGTCATATTCATATTCTTATGGTCGCAGTGGCACCAGTAAGGATTGTATCGACTCCTAGTTCCACAACGCTCTATGATGAAAATATACCTCCATTTGCATTCCTTTTGCAAACCTCAACGACAATTAGTTGCATTGCATTTTTGCATGTTAGATTAATTGCATTTTCATATTAGATTAATTTCATTTTGCATGTTAGATTAGTTGCATGTTTCTTTTTAGCTTAAATGCATTCTTCAAAGCTTAGTTCTCAAGTGGCTTGTCTTTCTAGCATTTTTCCAAGTTCAAAGGGGGGGATTAAAGTTGAAAACACTTCATCAATTTACTGGTTCCAAGTCATTCAAGATGAGATTTCCCTTTGTATTCATTATCATTAGTCATTATTCATTATATATTCATGTCAAGAGAAAAACAAGAAAAAAAGATACATTAATCATTATTCATTTTTCATATCATCATTTAGAACTGCATATCATAAATTAAATTGCATACATCCAAAAACACAAAAGGGTAGTTGCATTTCATTTATCATAAGCACTAAGTATTGCATTCACTGTATTGCATATTTCATACATGGTTAAATAAAAAAAACATATAGAGATAAATTACATTAACATCATTTGCATCCATTTATCTATGTCCTACTCTAAGACATTTGCATCCATAGCAATAGAAATAAATGCATCATAGAAACATATAGACATGCATAAAAGGAAATCTCATGACATCATCAAGGGAGGAATCAAAGATCATCACAGATAAATGTCCATCATTAATGTCTATAACATAATCAGTACATCAATACAATGGTCCATACATCAAAGTCCTGATCAAAATATACATATGATACAATGCTATACATCATGGGTCCATATCTGTCTCATGACCCAACATGGACACCTAATCCATCTCCAGCTAAACCTGTGCCTGCACCCCCTACACCATCTGGATCCCTGTCACCTACTCTATCCTATGCACCAGGAGGTGCCTGACTAGTGCTCGCACTGGTCGGTAACTAAGCTAGAGTAGCAAGAAACTGTTGTAGCATGGTCGTAACCTGATCTAATCTCATTGTAACTATAGTCATCCCAGCCTATAACCCCTGAACATCCTGCACTATATCATCTAAAACTAGAGGCACCAGAGGTGCCTGTGATGTTGGTGGAGCCTGTGGTGCCTAAGGTGCTAAGGGTACCTACGGTATAACCTGTGTTGTGCTGACCTGTGGTATCTGTCTAGGAACCTGTCTAGCCACCTGGACCCATCTATGCTTGTGCCTGGCCCAATCTGCATCCAATATCAAAGGATCCTAACCCTGAGGAACCTATCCACCTTCTCGCCTCTGTCTAGGCTACCTAAAACTACCACCTTGACCTCTCGCATGTCGTCCTCTCATCTGAGGCCCAGCTGCTCTCTATACCTGTGGCGCTCTAGGTGCCCTCTGAAATATACATTGGCATGGTCTACCATCATCATCCCCATCATCTCCACCATCACCATCATCATCAAAGAGCTCATCGACATCAGGGATAGGCTCTGCCAGATCCGTGAATCTCATGAATCGGTGTCGTAGAAACCACTCTCGGTACTCTGCTGAAATCCTCTCATCCACCACTTGTGGCATCAAATCCCAAACACCATATCCCAGCTGATCTATCTATAGACAGGCTGATTGGTAGTCAACCTATGCTCCCTACATCAACTTCTTAGCCTATACTTGAGCATATAGTGCCATACCCTATGGCATATCCTGCATTCGGGCGAATTCATGTAGCACTCTCTCACAACAAAATCTCTCAATCACCACTAGTGATTGAACTATCATCCATCAAGGTGAAAACATATAGGGTAACTCATCATCATCATCCTCTTGCCACCTCTTGCACTATAGATACGGCCTCCATACCACCTAATCAATATCATCAATCATGCGTCTCCAAAAATCAACCTTTCCCAGATGATGCTAGACAACCATGCCATCATATAAAAATGCATAAGGGTAAACACAAGCCCATACTCGCGTTGAGACTGGCCTAGGAATAGGGATATTCTCCCATGTCCATAAATATAACAACACTACACCTACATAAATAGCTACACTGCGTTGATATACAATCTCATGCAAATCATGATACAATTGCGCCAACACACAGGAACCCCAATCCAATCTCCGTGGATGAGCAATCAGGTCCTCTATAATCTGGCCCCATCTGACCACAAAAACCATGACCTCTCCTATCTGGCAATAATAATCCCCCTATCATAGCTCCTAATAATGCTGGTAGGGTGGGAAATGAGGCAAACTGTGCCCAAGTAATACAATCATCTGCAATGGTGTTGTTGCCAAACACCTATCTTCATACACTACTATCATATACTGCATCATAATACACCTGCTCTCCATGAGTTTGGATCCTCAATAGTCTATATACATCCTCTAGCGTAATATTCATCTCACCTAGAGGTAAATGAAAGGTATTATGGTCAGAGTGCCATCGCTCTACCATAGCTGTCAATAAACCTCGGTTCAACTAAAACTGAGGAAGATCTAAGAGGAAACGAAGTCCACAAGTCTCAATAGTACACCACTCAGGTGGTGTAAGCTCATCTACCAGATCAAATATCCATAATGCTACACCTCGCACCCATAACTTGCAGTAATGCTCCTACATTTTGAAACAAAGTGCATCATGTTAGTTTTTCTCTTGGTGAACCATTCTAAGTCAATCACAAAACATTAAATCTATCTTTCCTCTAACTTGAGCATATCAACTTATTGCTCTTGTGAGACACAAGGACAATTTGTAATCATTTTTAATCATATCTGATTAACCTATCAAACATTCATCATTATGACTTTTCTAACATCCTAAACACTATGTGACATTCTGGATGAACATTTTCTAGCTTGGAACTTAATTGAGTCATCTAGATGATCAATCAAACTAAGTTCATCTATTTTCCTAATACACTTTCAATTTTATGGTAGGCAGCACTTAACTGAGTGTACGCAGATTTTCTTAAGCTAAGCAACCTTTTAATCTTTAAAAGTGGCTCTTTCCCATGTGAAGGCGGCGCTTTACCAAATAGGCAGCCTTTTGTAGGCCTATGCGGCTTTTCAAACATCATACGTGGCTTTTAAAACATGGTGTTTTTAGGCGGCACATTTCATATTTTGGGTGGCAATTCTGACCTAGCTTCTACGTGGCTAAGGATTGCGCGTACACGGATTTTCACAGTGTGGATGCGGATTTTTACAACCCTACATGACATTTTACCTATCCTACATGGAATTTCGCTAATCATTTTCTAAAAAGAAATAAAAACATGCATTAAATGCAATTTTCAAAGCAATAAATGCACCAAGAGGGTTTGAACAACTCACTAGAGGCCCATAGTTAGGAGGCCTCTGATATCAGCACGCTTGCTCGAACCTATTTTTTTTTATGGGGACCACCATCGCTATCAGTCGTCAGAAGCTCAAAGCAAAATCTCAATAGTGAAAAGTTAAAATGAATAGTAATTTTGGGTTTTTTAACTTATTTAAGCTATTTTAACCTATTTTTGGAGGTTTTTGACCTAGTCAAACCTAATCTGCATATTCTGCACAGTGGGGTATTTGTTTGACATCTTTTCACATCATTGTTTATCAGAAATGCGATCATCTTGGATCTATCCTATTAACCTTATTCGTCAACAACTTTTACCTATGATCAATACGATTCCATTTTTGAGGGAGCATCATCATATCATCAAACTAGGATTTTGTAGCATATTTTGTATTAAATTTGGGGCATTAAAATTTCAAACTTTATCAATCATAGTATTAATCGGAGTATCAATCAGGGTTTCATATTGGATTTTTCATATCAAGGTTTCATATCAGATTTTCATATCAGGGTTTCATCAGAGATATCATATCAGGGTTTCATATCAGGGTTTCATATCGGGATTTCATATCAGGATTTTGTATCAGAATTTTCATATCAGGATTTTCATATCAGGTTTTCATATCATCTCATCAGTATCAACTCAATGATTAGGACAATCAAGATTTCTTTGAATCAATGCACTTCACACATCAATTCAAAGAGGGGCATTTGTAGACACTTAAAATTGACCAGGTGTATCTCAAGCATTCCAAACTATAAATCTCAGCCAAATGCTTCAAAATATCAATGCAAAACAAATGGATCAAATCAAAGGGACAAAAATCAAATCAAATTAAAAGATCAATTAATCATTAAATCAAATAATTAAATTCAAGCCTAAAGGGATTAATCAAATTATGCAATTGATTTCTCAATTATATAGTTCAAATCAAAAAGATCAAATCCAACCCAATCACCCTTCCATGGCTAATTTAATTAAATAATGGAGTTATTTAATTCCTAATATCTTTGAGACAACCAACCAACTTTCCCTCCATTTGAAAACACCTCAAAGCTTTTGACTTAACCAAACTTTGATCATGATTAACTCACTCTACCCCCTACCCTTGGGAAAATGCTATAAATACAAGCCATTTCCTTTGTGTTTGAGATCCAATAATTCAAGAGAAAAAGAATCCTTATTATAGGCACATTGAGAGCATATAAGGAGCATTTGAGAGCTTTTTGAGAGAATTTTAGCATTTGCATTACATCTAGCATATCATGTTTAGGAGCATTTGTTATTTTCTCATATAATCTTGGAGCATTTTTGAGTATTTTGAGCATTCTAGCTAGATTGGAGCATTTAATTTTCATACATATCTCATTCTAGGACTATCCTTGAGAGAGATTAAGCCTGAGAGCTCTCTTAACAAAGCTTGGATAGAGAACCATGAGATGATATAGATTGTTTAGCTTCAATTCTTAGATTAATTTGTTTTATCATTCCATAGAATTGTTGTTTTCAATCTTAATTTCATGAAGGTGTATTTTCTTACACACACCTAGTCCTTCATAGTCCTCCTGGGTTGTTCATCAGTTGATCGTGACACACAACAAAAATCTGGGTCCCATCTCATCCATTGCATCGGGTTGTCGCAATAGGTTCATTACTAAATTGCATTAAGTTTTTCATTTAATTGTATAGTCAAAATCATTTTAGGGTCTTGGATAATTAATCCATCATTTAGATTCATTTTTACATCTTGCATTGTTAAAACATTTACATTCATTTTATCATCTTGCATTGTTAAATCATTTAGATTCATTGTTAAATCATGTACATCTTGCATAATTAAGTCATCTTAGATTCATTTTAGTCTTGCATTGGTAAATCATTTAGATTCATTTTCATCTTGCATTGTTAAATCATTTAGATTTCATTGTTACCTCGTTTAAATCATTATAGTCTTTCATTGTTAAGATTCATTTAGATTAATCTTGCATTCATATACATATTCATAAAACATCAGCATATACATCATAAAATTACATCACATCCTGCATCCACACACATTAGTACATCATATAAGCATCGTCTACCCTACATCAGTCATACATCATATATACATAAGCATAAAACCATCCTACATACACAAATTTTCATACAAATGCATCACATCCTACAAGCATCATGTTTCAGTAATCATATAAGCATATGCATCATAGCATGATATAAATCAAAGCATGAAAATCTTACATCATAAACATCATAGAGTCCTCATAGAGCATCATATATATAACAAATATCCATAAAGTACAAATGTCATCAATAAAATACATTGTGTGCACCTCGGTGCTGATATATGTATACATCTCATCTCAAAATGCAAAAATGTGTGTCACATAGTCCTCTACTGAATCATACATGTGGCTATGATGGTCCACCTCCCTGATCTAGTGGTGGACATGGTGGCATCCCTACCGATCCCTACGATGCATAAGTATGAACTATGCTCAGAGATCGAGACCTCTCTAAGTACTCTCGCCTCTATCCCTTAGGCACAAGTTGATGATACAAAACTTGATAGTGAGCTTCCTCTCTACCCACTCTGGTTGCATCTCAGTGAGCTGTGAAAGCCTCTACCACCACCTATCTAGCCCCACCTGCAGTGGCCACCTGCCTAGCGATGTCTCTCTTGGTCCTATATGCCTCAGTCTACCTCTGCACTACATCCCTCTCTGAGGTCAATGCCAGGGTCTTCTCTGTAGCCTAATCCATATGCTCTGTTAGAGTCCCCAACTGATCTATGAGAGTATCTATCTCTATCCACAACTCTTCAACATCTTGAGTTAGGTCAACCATGGAGAACTCTCCTGCATCCACCCTGCCCTATAAGGTGTCATGAGCACCATTAGTCCTATTAGCATGTGTTGTCTCTGTAGCTAGAAGACCCTATATCTAGGTCATCTCCATGTTCAGGCTTGTCTTTGATACCCATGCCATGCCTAATAGTCCCTACAATCTCACACACTCTATCTATAGACTATCTTTCTCTATGATGATAGTTTCATGAGTCTCCTATGCTATGAACCCTACTAGTAGCCCCTGTGGCCCCTGTGGTGCTTGTACCTATGCTCGCACCTATGGTTCTTGTACCTATATCTATAGTGGCCCCTATGGCCCCTGATCTGATTCATCCCCTTCTTGTGCCTCTTTCCAAGTTCTAACCCATCTCCATTGTGGCCTCCTCCTCTGACCTGCTCCTCAGGTCTCTAAGGCATCTCCTATGTCTGTCCCATCATCCAAATCCATTTCTCCTATTGGCTTCTTGTGAGAAGCCACATGCGCTAGGTCTGTGAGCCATTAGGGAACATGTGTGGCCCACCATGCTGCATACTCAATAGTCATCCTAGCATCAATGATATTAGGTCACGCCACAAAATCTATCTATGCCATATCCCTCCATAATGCCCTCATAATGAGTGCATCTGTATACCTACCCCACATACCTGCCTCCTTGGTGACATGAGGATGTAAGGCATCCTCTACCACTACCCCCTGCTATAATCTAAATTGTCGCATGACCCTAGATGGTCTGTATCAATCTATTTGGTGGATAGTCCTCCCCAGTAGAAATTAGTCAGTCTAAATATATGGAAGGTACAAAAAGTCCTCAAATCCATCCTCAGCTCCTGCCACCGAGTCCATAGCTCCCCATGGCTCACAAATTCTATATGGGGTCTAGTAGAAAACCTGTACCTCATTGAGCAATCACCGCTAGTATCCAGTCTGACCAACAGAAGTATATCTCAGAGATAGCCTATATCTACATGCATACAGCTCTCCTAGCTGCCATGCCTCTCCAACCCTCATCGGTCAAAACACTAAGATATGCTCCCAGGCCCACACTAACATTAGAGTCACTCATGTACCCATGTTGCGCACCCCATGATACGCAGCCATGTGCAAGTCATGGTACAATTGTCCTAGGACAATGTACCCCCAACAATAAGTAGTGCCCTCCTCTAGCATCTCTGCTAGCACCTGAGACCATCCCATCCCAAACCCATGTCCATCCAAGTCAGCTAACATCCATCCTCTGATCAACCCAGCCAAGAACAAAGCTATCCGCTGTAGTCCCCTATCCACCGCTGGCTGCCAAGGCATTTAGGTCCTGTACGTCAAGATCCTCCTCATGGGTCTTCTGAATGCAATCTCCATGTAGTGATCATTGTCCTCTAATCTATATTGAGGAATATCCCCTCAGATAGGTATCTGAAGGATCCGCTAGACATCCTCAAGCATGATCATGGCCTCTCTAGTAGGTAGGTGGAGCGTCATTGTGTCACTATGCCACCGCTCGATCAAAGCTGTCATCATCCCATTATGTGCCCATAGCCTAGGCCAACAAGGCACATAATCCAACTTGACAACAACTAACAATCCCTAGTCCTCCTTTGTGAGCTTTGCCTTCAACTCCATGGTCAGTGACCAGTGCTCCTGAGATCCCAACGGTGGGTACTACTACTGTAACATTTAAAAACCACCATGTCAGCCTATATTTCTTCTAGTCCTAACCTAATCCCTATGTCTTTTCTGACCCATCCCCGGCCCCCGCCGGGTCCCTCCATTTCCCTTCCACTTTGCATCTATCCCTTTGGGCGCAGATGTCGGTTCAACTAGAAATGTTGGTTCATACACCAGCGTCTTCACCTTCATTCCTCACAGATTGCCATCTTCGCAGATGCGTGTCTAGGTTTAGCATCTTCAAAGACATTGGTCTAGCACCGACATCTATGTAGATTCCAGTTTGAGGATCCGTGTCTATGAATACGTCAATCTGGGGATCAACATCTTCACAGACATCGGTTCAATAACTGGCATCTCTGGTCTGAAACCCCACTCTCCACATTTATTACCCCTAGCCTACCCAAAAGCATTGAAAACTTTGACAGTAATAAATGCAAGGTCTTGGTTGAGTCACTCACAGGTACCGGTCACTCCGCCGGTCTCCCATGTGTGCAAATGGGCTCTCCCAACTGCCCTAGCATCTTCTCATCAGCCATTTTTTCACTCCAGAGCTCTATTTTCACTATTCACTATTCACTATTCACAAATGACCTTCTTTAAGCCCCCCAGCCCCTCTTATAGCCCCCATTTTCCTTGAAATTATTTCCCCACCATTTTTATTTGTCCCCTCTTGTATATTTTTTATTATTAGTCCTCTTGTACAGTCTAAATATGCAAAAATTCCACAAACATTTAAAAATTGCAAAAGTCCAAAAAAGATTCAAACATTCCAAATATTCAAAAAAATCAAATTTTCCCAAAACTCTTGCAATAAACCATCATTTATTTCAGCATTGCTCAGTTCATCAATTCTCAGTGAGACTTTGACACTTTTGATTGCAATCATGTTTCTCACAAAATCATTTTTGTGACCGACTATCCTTGCTCCTCATTCTCCTAACAGCTTTTGCCAGCGAATATCTTTTACTCAAATCCAATCCAATCTTTGCCCATCAGGATGCATCCTTCCGACGTTAGATTATCAAATCCTTCATCACACCAATCCTATTCGTGGAAAGAACTTTGGACTGGATGATTTCTTGGTCATGAGGCCTTCTTTATTGATTTTATCTTTTTGTGTCAGTTTAAACCTACTCACTACTACCTTGATCTGCTATATCTTGGTGCATTGTGACTGGTGGCAATTGATACATGCATCTTTTGCAGTGTGCTTTTGTTTGAGCATCTAGTCCACACAAAGGAATTATGTCATCTGTGTTTTCTAACACCTTATGCATACCTCCTATTGCAATATCAAAATCGGATGTGCTCTCCATATTTTTCACACAAATGGATCCCCAATACTCGTTAGCTGCATTTATTTTCATTTTCATTTGCATTTTTAGTTTCATTCTTAATTGCACTTCAGAAGGCTTCTATTTATTTCCTCCTCTCCCTTGCTCCTTGTTGTGTCCTTTTTGAGAAAATTCCACAACATTGCGCGTTCTTTTCTCGAGGGGCACTACCCTGTACCATCGTCGCTTTGGCATGACTCCTAGAAACCCTCTTCCTCTAGGGAAACTTATTTTCTTGTCTTTGACACAACGTCACTTGCGATGCCACATCAAAGAGGGGCAAAATGTAGACTTCCAAAAATATTAATATTACTATTAATATTAAATTCCCTCTTATTCATCTAACTATTTAATTCAATCAATTAAATAGTTTCATTTGCTAGTATTTATCAATGATCAAATACTATTCTAATGTATTTT
>MU224712.1:3309762-3324404 GCA_018584345.1 Thuja plicata
ACTAATTAGCCTTAGTTAGGGGAATCACCCCTAATTTACCTCACAGATACTCATGAGCATCCTTGGGTAGTGCCTTTGTAAATATGTCTGCTAACTATTCCTTAGTATTCACATATTCTAGTCTCACATCCTTCTTCTGAACTAGCTCCCTCAAGTAATGATACTTGATATCTATATTCTTTGTTTTAGAGTGCATCACAGGGTTCTTAGAAATATTAATGGCAGTCATTTTATCACAATATATGACAACTAGTTTTGTGATCTCTTCTTTCACACCTTTCAGTTGTATCTTCAACCACACAATATTAGAACAATTAACTACTGCTGCTACATACTCGGATTCAACTGTATATTGTGAGGTGCAATTCTATTTCTTGCTTTTCCATGAAACTAATCTTTTTCCTAAAAGAAATGCTCCTCTTGTGGTGCTTTTCCTGTCATCCACATTTCCAGTCCAATCAGAATCAGTATAGACTCTGAGTTCAAACTTTTCATTCTTTTTGTAATACAGACCATAGTCATTTGTTCCTTTCAAATATCCTAGAACTCTTTTTACTACCATCATATGAGTTTCCTTGGGATTGGCAGAAAATATCACAACAATACCAATAGCCAGTGCAATATTCGGTCTGTTATGTACAACATATTATAGCTTTCCAATCATTGACCTATAAATGGTTTGATTTACTTCTTTTGTATCATCATTCTTTGTTAACTTCTATCCAGTAGCCATGGGTGTACTCACTAGTTTTGAATCTTCCATTCCAAAGGTTTTTAGTATCTCCTTGACATATTTTGATTGAGTAATATAGATATCATTCTTCATCTGATATATTTGTAAGCCAACAAATTTTTTTATCTCACCAAACATAGACATCTCAATTTTAGTTTGCATCTCCTTTGCAAATGCTTGGCATAACATATCTTGTCCACTAAATATAATGTCATCAACAAAAATTTCATCCAATAAAGTACTTTTACATTTCTCTATCTTCAAATACAGATTGTTGTTGTCATTGGTTCTTGCAAATCCAATCTTTAGAAAATAATTGTGCAATCTCTCATACCATGCTCTTGGTGCTTGCTTCAATCCATATAGTGATTTGTGTAATCTGCAAACCATTTTCCTCTTTCTTGGGTCAACAAATCCATCAACTTGTTCAATGTAAACTTCTTCTTCTAATATCCCATTTAGAAATGTTGAATTTACATCCATTTGATATAATTTAAAACCTTTGTAGGCTGCATATGCAAGTAATGTTCTTACTCCTTCCAATCTTTCAATTGGGGTGAATGTTTCTCCATAATCAATTCCTTCCTCTTGTGCATAACCTTTGCATACCAGTCTAACTTTGTTTGTTTTTACCTCTCCATGTTCATTTAGATTATTTCTGAATACCCACTTAGTACCAATTACATTCTTGTCATTCAGTCAAGGTACAAGTGTCCAAGTCTTATTCTTCTCAATCTGTTCAATTTCTTCATTCATGGTTTGTATCCAATCTTCATTGTCTAAAGCATCTTTGACAATTTTAGGCTCAAAATCACATAATAAGCATGTATCCTCTCTCAACTTGCTTCTTGTCATAACTGCAAAATTCTTTGGTCCTATGATTTGATTCGGTTTATGGTTTCTTCTTACATACTTTTCTATAGTAGGTTCTTTTTCTACTTCAGGTTGATCATTCATGTCCAATTCAGGTTGATTCTGTGACTTGGCATCTCCATCAAATAGCTCGGCAATTACCTCCTATTGCCCAGTAACTTCATTCTGTGACTCAACAGGTGCTAGCTGTTACTCGGCAACCTCTTTCTCAGGTTCAGGTAATTCACTAGAATATTACTCATCCAAATAGATGAATTATTTATAACTTTCAGGTTCCTGTGTGCTTTCAGCTTCATTTCTTTCTACATATTCATCAATTCTAACATTTGCACTTTCCACAATTTTGTTAGTGTTAGAATTCAAACACTTGTATGCTTTTCTTTTAGTTGAATAATCAAGAAATATGCCTTCCTCACCTTTAGCATCAATTTTTCCATTTCTATTATCCTTCAGTATGAAACATTTGCTTCCAAAAACTTTGCAATATTTTACATTAGGTGCATACCCATACCATAGCTCATAAGGTGTAGCATTAGTACCTTTCTTCACTTGTACTCTGTTCAGGGTATATACTATTGTACTTATAGCTTCTCTCCAATATTTTTGTGCAATATTTTTCTCCATCATTAGTGTTCTGGCACAATCCATGATAGATTTGTTTCTTCTCTTAGCAGTACCATTCTGTGGTGGTGTCCTAGGTGCGGACATCTATCTTTTTATCCCTCGGTCATTGCTGAACCTATTAAACTCATTAGAAATAAACACACCTCCTTTGTTAGATCTTAAACATTTCAAGCTTTTACCTGTCTCCTTTTCAACTTTTTCCAAGTACCACTTAAATAACTAGAATGCATCAGACTTTTCTTTAAGAAACATAACAGTCATCATTCTTGAGTAATCATCAATAAATTGAATAAAGTATCTATCTCCACAGTAAATTTTCTCACCAATGGGACCACAAAGGTTAGTATGAACTAATTCTAGAATTCCCTTAGAAGTATGAGTCTTTCTTTTGAAACTAAATTTAGTCATTTATCCTAATTGACATTGCTTACACATTGCATTTTCATGTTTCTTCAACTTAGGCAGCCCTCTAACCTTTTTCAATTTACTTATGCTTACCAATTTATCAAAGTTTACATGACACAACCTTTTATGCCATAACCAAACATCATTATATTGTGCAAACAAGCATGTTTCATCAGTTAAATCTAGATAGAACAATTTACCTTTTGTTTTCTCACCACTTCCAACTAATTCTCTAGTGGCATCATAGATCTTTGCCTTCTTGTGATAAAATTCAACTCTGTAACCAGAAGTATTCAGTTGTGCAACACTCAATAAATTATAATTAAGATCATCAACCCAATATACATTATCACATCTGATCTTGTCAGTCAACTTAATTGATCCTTTCCCTTTAACAAGACATGGTGCATCATTACCAAATTTAACATAACCACCTTTACACTGATCTAAGGTTTCAAATTTATCTTTATCACTAGTCATGTGATGCAAACAATCACTGTCAATAATCCAACAGTCCCCTTTACTCATATAAGAAATTATTGGAGTTTTCTCATCATCATCAGAATCATATTTCATAGAAACATACACAACTTCTATATCATGTTCATCAAAATTATCAATTTCACAGTCAGAAGCTTCTTTAGCTATATAAAGAGATTTATTCCCTTTGTCTTTGCAATATTTATACTTTTTGAAGTCTCGGTCATCCTTTCTGTCTTTATACTTGTTGTCCCTTCTTTCATCTTTTTCATTCTTATCAGGACATCTTGCAGCAATATGACCAACTTTGTTACATGAAAAACAAATGATAGGAAGTTTACCTTTGAATTTTCCTTTTCTTCTTGATAGTCTTTTTGCCATGAGTGCTTCAAGTTCTTCCATATCATCATCTGTAGTGTCACTGTCACTATTCACACATTTCTTTCCTTTCTTTGATTTTTTAAGGACCAACTGGGATCAGAATGCAAATTCAATAGCTTTTAGAGTGTAGTTATCAAAATTTGACATCTCAAATGCAGTAAGTCTGCCTACTAGACCTTCCAAAGTCAAATTATTATTAGGATTACATCTTAACTCTTGAATTGTATAGACTCTAATAGAACATATAAGAAGAAGAGTTCAGAGTACCTTGCTAATAATGGTGTTATCATCAATGGTTCTCTAAGCTCCTCTAATATCATTTACAACTTCCTTAATCCTACCATAATATTGAACTATATTTTCTCCTTCTTGCATTTTCATTTCATCAAAATTACCTCTTAAAATTTCAAATTTGGCTCTCAGTACATTTGTATCACCTCCATAGATGGTTTCAAGGGCATCCCATATTTTCTTTGCAGTTGTACAATTATTTATGTCTTCAAACTCATGATAGTTCAGAGATGATGCAATCTCCAAGATTGCTTGATTGTGTTTCTTCTTTTCTCTTAACTGTGCACCTGTAGCAGGTGTAGTGGGGGCTACATAATCATGTTCAACATAGTGCTTAGCAAAATCACCAATACCATCCAAATGTAATTTCATCAAACTATGCCATGTAGGGAAATTATCTTTGTTCAACTTCGGTACCTCCTTTTTATACATCTTGATCTTTTTCTCCAAGTACCTTCAAACTATTTTCAAGAGACCAAAGCTCTAATACTAATTGTTAGAATGAATTTTGAATAAACTGAGAGGGGGGTGAATCAGTTATCCTTAGGTATAGATGTACCAAATTAAACTTTATACCACTTTGAACAACTCAGATCTACTCGGCAGGGATAGCATAAATCAACAACATACATATGTAGTTTTACTGTTCAAATGTAATCAACTTGTAGAAACTTAACAGTAAAACACAACATAAACATTCACACAAGGTGACACTAGTATTTAACATGGAAACCCAATTTGGGAAAAACCACCAATAACATGCTATCAAGTTTTCACTCTTCTGAAGTGAGCTCTGTTAGGAGCCAACCCTGTTAAAGGTTAAAAAACACATTGCTAGATGTGACCTGGTTAAAGGATTTAATCACCCTGATAGGAGTGGCCTTGTTAGAGGACTTAGAACATTCCACCTGAATGTCACCTTGCTCAAAGGATTTATACAATGAATGCTAGGTCAACCTGGTTAAAGGATTTTTGACTGATACAATGGTTAGAAAGTAATCAGTGGGTGTGATCTGATACATACAACATACTTTGCAAATCTAGATCCAATTTAGCTCTAATTCTAACTCACTTAGTGGCCTCCATTCTCTTTTCAATCTTCAGATCTGCTTGGAAATCCATCAAGCAATCACTCTCGCAGATCTCTACTTCTCTATCCATCCTTCTCTACTAGATCATGCCAATCAGTCAATTAACTATGCAATCCTCATGCATACACTTCTTACTTTTTATCTCATCATGAATAACCCCTTGAGGTTATCATATACCTCTTCATCTAGGTCAAATAAATCTTTTGCTGCTTAATCAAGATCATAGATCTTAGGTTAGGTTAGCTCCAATGGATCATTCCATCTTTACATTTAATTTACTTCTCCAAAGCAATCACTAATTAAATCTTTGATCCATGCATTAATTATGGTTACCCGTGTATTTAGGTAATGTGGACCAATCATGCTTATCCTTAATTAACTTTACATATCCCAATAAAATCAATTATTTCGGCTAGAGATCTTAAATCTCAATAATTACAAGAATACTATTGCTCAGCCTACAATGTGCTCTTATGCTTGGTCATCACTGGTTTCCTCAGAAATTTACTGGTGCTTGGTCATCACAGACTTTGCTCAGCATAAACTATTCTCAGTAAATTGTCACCAAAAGATAAACAACACATTACTTTGCCAATGTGTCAACTAATCAAGTACCCTTGTGATTTCCCATAACTCAACCATTCTTCTTGGTCTTCTTGTTAAATATTCTTCATCAATCAATATATATGGTACTCAAATAGATAGCAATAGTCTCACTTGTTAAGGTTTGGCATCAATGACAAAACAACAATTGTTTCCATTGTAGCTTTCCAACAGTATCTACAAAACTTTGCAATATGTCCTAAATTGTGACATTTGTAACATGTAGCAGGTGGTATATTCTGATTAACCTGAAACTTACAATACTTTTCAATGTGCCAAAAGTTATTTCATTTGTAACATGTGATTTTAGTTGTTGTTTCTTCCATAATGTAATCTTTTTTGAATTGTGATTGATCAAGTTTCTTGCATTCTACTTTCTTATGTCCATATGTATGACAATTTTTGTAATAGCCATAAAAGTATCTATATGGAATTTTACTTATGCAGTCTCTCTTCATGTGTCCAATCTTGTTACATCCAAAACATCTACCTCTGAAAGGTCTGACCTGTTCTTTAGGTTCTTAAAGAGTGGGTCATTCTCCACCAGTCTTCACTTCTAATTTTTCTTCCTGGGTCTTTGAAAATTCAGCTTTATTGAAGCCAACTCCAGTCATGTCTCCTTTATGTTTCTATCTATCTCTTCTCTCATCAATAAATTCATTTCTCAAGTGAAGTCTCTCAATGTGTTTCTTAGCATCAAAAATTTCAGCTTTTATGATCTCATTATATTTCTCTAACTCCAGATACTTGTTCTTGTAGTGATCAATTTCAGTATTCATTTGTCCCATCTCATTATCCATCTGAATGGAAGTAGTTTCATGATTAAGCTTCACGTATCTTTCTCTTGTTCAAGCTATTTTATCTTGTCAAAGTAACATTATATGAATCCTTTTTTATCTTATCCATAAGATCTTGTCTCTGAATTATGGAAAGTTCAAGTTGTTCCTTCAGTTTCTTGATGAAACCCTCTGCTCTTCTCAATTTGAATTTCAAGTCACCATTCTCTTCTTTAACCTTATCAAGGTATTCAAGCTCTACTTCAAATTTTTACTCCAAGCTTTCAATATCCATATTGATCTCACTTAAGCTACTAATCTTTCTCTCCAAGGGCCAATAGCTATGATACCAATTGTTAGGATTAGATAATACTGAGAGGGGGTGAATCAGTATTACACCACTTTAAACATGAACGAATTAATTTTTAACTTAACCAAATAAATACTAAAATGAAAAGAACATAAATACACAACACATAACTCATAACACCATGAATTATTTTTGAGGAAACCTTGGCCAAGGGAAAACCCTGGTGGGAATGGTAGACACAAATATGCACTAAAAGTATCATGTCCATGTTAGGAGACTTAACCCTGTTAGGAGCTCAATATTACATTAGTACATTTCCCTGTTAGGAGAATACAAAATGTTGTTAATGGTATACTGAGCACACTACTCATACAATCAGAAATACTATTATGTTACAATGCTTTTCCTAATAATGAAAAAACAAGTATTTGTTATGCTTAGGTAGTTCCATTTGTAGCTCGTATCACTATCTATTTGATTCTGATATCACATCCACACTTCATCACAGAATCAAATAGATAGTGATATGAGCTACAAATGGAACTACCTAAGCATAACAGATACTTGTTTTTTCATTATTAGGAAAATCATTGTAACATAATAGTATTTCTGATTGTATGAGTGGTGTGCTCAGTATACCATTAACAACATTTTGTATTCACATCCACATAATATCACACTCATACATATACTCACTCCACACTTCGCTTCTCAAAATCTCTCCATATATATATATATATAAAATTTCATTTCCCAGTCGGCTTCCAATTACATCAAAAAATATAATTAATGCTTATACAAAAATTAATTACTATGTCAGAGTTCATACACTATCAAAACATAGGTAATCCATAATCCAAATCTAACCTAGCACATTTGGACTTCACGTTGTACTCCCTTAATCATCATGAATGTTCATCTACCCTGTATCACAGTTACTATGTCTTCTCATGTCTTCAATTTTCCAACATTCCTTAATGTATCCCTTGTCATCCCATAAGATCACATATCCTAAAACATCTTCACATGTAAGATATACCCAAAACACAAAGACCTTCTTTGTCAAGCATCACTGTCACAATCCAAAAACCAATCTTCACTAAAACAACTATAACACAACCAATATGAAATATAAATCCAAGAGACCTTAGAAATAAGGTTATCACACATTTTTCTTCATATCCTTGTCTTTGATTGTTCACATTCATCCGTACAGTGTATGTACACTTTTGTTATTCAAATAACCAGCATGTCCTCTCCATAGAAACATATGTTGACATCAGTGACAAAACATAAATATCAATAGCATAAATAGTACCCAAATCTAATATCATCCAACACTTCAACACTAACTTCATACCCCTTTTTAGGGTACCACCTGATTCTAGGTTCAACGACTTCAAATAATGCATTGTTAGTCTCAACTATTAAACAAACTGTATCTTTATATTTATCAACTATTTCTTCATGTATTATATTTCTCTCCTTCATTTCTCTTTGAAATATCTTCATAATTCTAAAGATCTCTCCATCTACCCATTTACTATTATTCCTTCTTTAAATTTTTCTTACTTGAATAGCAGTAGGTTCATTGTTATTCCATTCCCTAGGATGGATACCATAGAATTTATGCATTATATGGAGGTAAATGTGTATGATGAGTGTTCCAAACCTAAAAGCTTTCAACTTATCTCTCTTTATCCACCTTACATTCTCTAGTAATTATAGCTTCAAAACTTCTCATATATCATACTGAACATTTTATTTCACCATCTTATATGCCATCATTATAATTCTAGCAAAAACAATGTTTGGTCAGCTTCTATAATGCAATTTCTATCCCAAAACCATTGAAACCTACCTGAAATGCAGTTGAAAGATGTTTGTCATTGTCATTTCTCTCTTATCCCACTTCGAGTGTGTTAGGGTTTCAACTTTCTTCTTTGTGTTCTTCTCCATAGTGGGAACAATTATAGAATCATTCAATCCTATCACATCATGAAACATCTCACTAGTAATCTTAATTGGTTGCTCTCCTATCCACATAAACTAGTCATGAATTCTTCTCAACACAATTTTGATCAATTCTTCTTCATAAAATTCATGAAATTCCATCATCTGTATGATGTTTAGATTTTGCATATGTGTGAATTCAGGTTTCCACATTTTTATCTTCATTCAACATATCTTCCATCTCCTAGCGAATCTCTAAATCTCCAATTATCTCATATTTATAGTGGATGTATGCTCTAATATCTTTGACTTGTAAAAGACCATGTGAGGTCTAAGAGAATGCACCCTCAGGGTCATCCTCCATTAATTTGTATGAATGCTTCTTGAATTTATACCTTGTCCTCTCATTTATATAAAAAATCTATGGAGTATCCATGATATACAAAACTCGTAGATAGAATCAAATACCTTTCACATAGAATTAGGGTAAGCACAACTCACGATCAATGGAATAACCTAGATCCTTCACTTTCTTCTCTACTCTTCACAAATAGTGATAAAAATGACTAAGATATTTCACTTATATCTCGCAGTATTATAAACTTGACACAATTCCCAATACAAATTTTTAAAATTTGTTGTAGTCCAATATTCTATCAACTTCCATGCAATCATCCAATGAGCTATGTGTAAATGTGCAATCATAAATATAGACTCAAAATAGATTACTATGTCTATCCACAAGATCACATCTACTCATTCTGCATACAAGGGGCTGGTTAGTTTACTATTATGTTTCTCCAAATCTCCCCCTAAGGCCATACTTGGCCATTTAGGTTGATGTGTCAATAGTAGCATCAGGCCAAGATTTAATAGCATTTACTAATTCTCCTTGATCTTGTGGATCACTTTGATTCTTTCCTTTCAATACCTTATTATTATCCTTATTTCCTTCCTCTATAAATTTTTTATTGAACTCATCTATATACTCCTCCATGCTTTTACTAACATCACCAATGTTCCTTCTTATTACTGTAGGTGGTTTCTTGTTGCTTGTTGGTCAATTATACTTGCAAAACATTGCTATGTGTCCTTGATTATTGAATTTATAACATGTAGGTAGTGGTTTATTTTGATTAACCTGCAATCTGTAATTTCTTGCAATGTACCCACATTTCTTCCACTTATAATATGTGATCTTAGCTTCTCTTTCCTCACTGATGTAATCTTTCTTCTTTGACAAATTAATAGGTTTTCTACATTCTTCCTTCTTGGGCCCATATTCATAGCAGTTGAAACAATAGCCAGAAAAAGATTTATAAGGAGTCTTACCTCTACAATCCCTCTTCATGTGACCAATTATGTTGCATCCAAAGCATCTTCCTTTGTAAGGTCTAATTTTCACATTAGTTTCCTCTTGTTGATTAGGTTCCTCATATGTTTTTCCTTCAGATTAACTTTTTTTGAGATTTAGAACATGTTGGTTCACAGAGAGGGGGTGAATTAGACAAAATCAAACTTTAATACTTAAAACTTAAACAACCATACATCTCATAACATGCAAATCAATCATTCAAACTCAGTTCACACCATATTTAATAAGAAAACCCAATAAGGGAAAAAACCTCTATGGGAATTGTGACCCACAATAAAAATGTACCCTTCTTAAGTACGCTCGATTAAGAACTTATCATGTTAAAGATAACAAACATATTTTCTATATGTGACCCTGTTGATGGATTTACCTCAGATCTATTAAGATCTTCACCTTGTTAGGAATAGCCTTTTTAGAGGTATTTAAACACTCTTTTGGAATGTCACCAACTTCTAGGATTTACAAATAGGATTGTTCTGATTAAGTAAAAACAAGTTTTACAAGGACTCAAAACCTTTAAACAGGGTTATACAAATATTCAAAGAAAGTACAGCAACAACTGTGTCGAGGCACCAAAAAAAGATAGCCGACAACAAAAGCCAGCAAACAGACTAGCTAGCAAGAGTCCCAAAGATAAACATAATAAACAGGGACAACACAAAAAAGGGGAGGGCCCAGGAGAAGGAAACTACATGCAATCAACCATTTGTTGGGCCTAAATCACCATAACCTCCATCTGATTGATAGTATTTTTTAGGTCAGCTTTGTCCTTCTGTTTTTCCTCCCTTGGGCTCATCTTTTTGGTGATAGCCCTAGTGTGAGTTCCCGAGCCAGCCAGATCCTTGACAGCTTGGCTATCCTTATCGCCAGTATCCTGCTCTAGCTTCTCCATTAAACTCTTGGCCTACCTTGTATAAGCTTTGAGACTCTTCAGAGATTGGTCCCTAATCTTACGAACCGTGTCCTCCAAATTGTCCACCTTGGCCTTCAGGTTCTTAATCTGCCTCACGTTGTCTTCTTCAGCGGCTCTGTCCTCAAAGTCCTTGAACTGCTTTTCCAATTTGCTGACTATGTTCACCAAATCAACCTATGCTTCTGAATTCCCATGAATGGACTCTTTCATTTCCCCCAGACACTCAACAAAAAATTTATCCCCAATACCAACACATTTTAATATGTTCATTTCCCCCTTCATACCCTCAATTTGATTCATCAAGTTAACATTATCACCTAACATTTTGATAATTAAACCAACAAAATCTGTAATGCAAGATTTACCACTATCAAAATCCTCAGGTTCAAAAGTATTACCTGTATCATCATTGTGGTGGGTTTCCTCCTTCCCAATGCTCTTATTTTCAAGTCCCTTCCCAGAATCCTCCTTCACCATTTCTTCTTCCTTCTGCTCTTTATTATCCATGCTCTTAGTAGGGTTAGTATCATCCTTGCCCTCATCCTTCTCCTTGTCATCCTCTACATCCGAGGAAAGCATGATTTTTTGCTTGTTGGGGTTTTTCCCTTTGCAGGTTTTCATATCTCCCCTCTTTCTTTTCTTAACCCCAGATTTGGGTTTAGTTCCCTTATCTTCATCCTCAATATCCTTATCAGTCTCAATTTCCTCTGCTGGAGTCATCTTCTTAGCCTTAGTACTAATTTTTCCCTTTTTCTTTTTCTTTTTTGTCACTATCCTCAGAGCTATCATCCTCTGTATCCTTCTCAGTATCATAAATTTTGATGTGGGTTTTCTTCAGGATTATTGAGGAAGAAGACCCCTTTTTTATTCTCTTCTTAGGGGTTTTATACCATTTTTTCTCCTCTTCCTCATCCTCAATATCTTCTTCATACATACTTTCCTCCTCATCTCCTTTCGTGTCTTCCTCATCTTTCTAAGTCCTTTTAACCAGATGTCTCTCCACCTTCTTGGATTTAAGCAGTTCATAAACTAACACCATAAGCCCCTAGTGAGAGGCATCATCCTCCTTTGGTTTCTTCTACATACTATTAATGGTGAAATCAAGCAAGCTGAGCAAGTAGAAGTGGTTAAGAAGCATGAAGTGGTGGCAATAGGCCCTAGTGAACCTACCATCTAGAGTGATGTAGCTGATGAGCACAAACATAACATATTGCTAGTGTCTAGATATGCACATAGGATCATGATAAGAGGTGCCCACCTTCACCAGTGTAGCCCTTTCCTTGTCTTCCACAGGAAAATTCTCCCATGCCTTGTCCAAGATAAGCCTATCTCTATAAAATTTAAGCCCTTCCATCCCCATACCAGTCACCTCCACAATAACTTCCTCGGTGACTTCCATATACTAGTTTCTGACCATGACCTTCCCATTTTTCTAGGTCTTTGAGAATATTCTTGTGATAGTGGAGTTGCACCCATGAAGCCTCTCCAGGAAAACTGCCAAACCACCCTCCACCAAAATCTTGCACACATCATCCTTTTTATGCCATTCATCACAATTTGCATGTTCCACTTGCTTCTTGTTACCTCCCATATCTTCTCTCTGGTTAAGATTACTCTCTTTGTAGATGAATTTGTGAATGCCGTGTGAAATATCTCACCTCCCTTTCATAAAAATGAAGTGCACCTAGAAAATGTACCACTTCCAGCTAATAATTTCCACTAAGTACATTCTCCTTAGATGGTAATGATGAAAAGTCACTTCTGCCATAAACAAATAATTAAAACTTACCATTTATGATCGCTTTTTTTATTTCTTTTCAAATAGTCATTATTCATCAATAACTGCACTTGAACTCGCATGTCAACATCACCTCCCCATTGAGTCACCGCCTCCATTTTACACACCATTTTGGCAGCCCAATTAGCCACCCCATTGGTTTTTTGATAGTTATGTTTCACCATACAATTATCAAAATAATGAACTAAGGCTTTAGCCTTTTTCATAATATTGTAAATAGACCATGATGTAGGGGTAAGGCAATTCAAGCAATTTACAATGTTGAGAGAGTCACCTTCAATCCAAACTTTCCCGCATCCTTTTTCCTTAGCCATGATGAGACCATGAAGGGAAGCTGTGGCCTCAGCAAGGTGGTTGGTCTGGAAACCAATAGGGACAACTTTTATACCCTTACAAACCCCATTGTCATCCCTAATGACAATCCCACATCCCGCCACCCCTGGGTTTCCTTTCGAGGCCCCATCAAAGTTGACTTTCATCCATCCCCTAGGTGGGCAATCCCACCTAGCATCAACTCTCATAATTTTGTTGTCTTGCTTCCTAAAATTCCCTTTTATCTTCCATTTTTGAAATATGACAATATCCTCCTCCAAGATTGGTTCCATAATTATATCTTTTAACACTGCATTTTATTTAATAGCTCTCTTTATCTTGTAAAAAATCTCCTTGGCATTTGCCTCTTTATTCCTAAAAACTCTTTCATTCCTTTCTCTCTAGATTCCCCAAAAAATATAGGTGGTGCAGGAGCACCCTTGAGATGCCATCAAATATGGTGGTCTCTTGTCTTTTTGGTGTGCTAGTGTGTGTAAGACCCTCTAGCAGGGAAATGTAAATATATAAGGTCATGTTGACCAAGAGTAGTTTAGATGGGTTTCATTTTATGCTTCATTTTGGTTAGTTTAGCTCTTTTTGGCTCTTGTTTACTGGAATATCCTTGATGATGTCATCAATGGGCAGAGTGATTTCATGGTGGTACTTAGGGTCCATGGATACACTAGGTAGTCTAGATAAAGTTAGCTAAGGTAGATGGGTGGAAAAAAAACACTTAAAAAGTGTGATTGGCTAAAAAATGAAAAATGTTGCTATGCAACATGAGCAACTTTTCAAAGTTGCTGACAAGATTTTGTTGTCTAAAGAATTTCAAAATTTTAAGAGTTTTGAACCCATAGAAGGGTTGGAACATGTGTGTCTAAGCCATATAAGGTGGAAAAACCCTAATTGTAAGGGTTGGAATTCATTTGTACGGACTGCTATTTTGGAGCAAGAGTTTTTCTGGAAAAAAATAGCAGATTTGAAGCATTTTGGGTTTTCATTGTATGAAAATGGATTAGTTTCTGGACTATGATCATTGGAGGTTGTTTTTATACATGTTACCAAGCTTTTTAATTCATTACGTTGCTTTGTATTTGTGCTTTATTTTCCGTTTGAAAAATCTTTTTGTTTTGGACTGTTTGCTGTCCCGTTTTGGACAAGGGGCAAAGATGTGGACCTAACTCCACTTCCCACCATTGGTTTTGTATGGCCACCTGGGAATGGAGAATAGGTCCATGGAGATACCATACTGTGGAAGGAGGAGCTCTGAAAGTGCTGGCATGTATTTTTAAACACTTTCCCTAGGCGAGCTAAACTCATAGCCCGGTTAGAAAAAGCAAGTGACAGTGAGTTTAAAAGTTGCAGGGGGTGTTCTCATGAGCCAAGAAGGACATGGATGTGTTTCATGGTGTTTTTTAGGTGTTCCCTAAGGTGGAGGAGTTCCCAAAGATCCAACAAGATATGTTTTGAAGCCCAAGACTCCAAACTAGCCTAAAAACAAGATTTGTGCCATTTTCTGATAACAGGGTGTACGGACAGTTCCAAGCTAAGGGACCTAGAAATTCCTTGTGGGTTTTTTCTTTACCTAAAGAATAAAAAAAAATATTAGGGGGTCCTTTGAGAGATTTTTTCTGTTTTTAAGGTTTCCTAAAAACTAGGAGGCTAATTGTGCAAAAAGGCTACAAGGCCTAGAAAGTAGGAACTAGAACCCGATGGCAACATGG
>MU224712.1:3331034-3356711 GCA_018584345.1 Thuja plicata
TGGAACACAAGAATGGTGTTTTTTAACATGATAGTTAGTTTCCTTGGTTGAAGAGGAAGAACTAATTCTTCAAGGTGTTGGAGGGTGGATTGAGGAAGCCCTAGAGGTCCTAAGAGAGACCTATTAAGAGTTTCAAGAAAACTTACAAGGTTACCAAGGAGGCTCCCTATCAATAGGGAAGAGCAAATTTCCAAACTTGAATAACAATTTCATTTTTTGAATGATGTCTCTAGGAATTAAGAAGACCCTTCAAGTTTTTAGGGAAAACCCATTATATATTAAAAAGAATAAGAAAGTTTTCCCATATCACCCTAACAAAAGGACAATTAATAATCATATGATCAACACTCTCTTCATTCTGCTTGCAAAGGTAGCATCTATTCACAACAGTCATCCCTCTTCTCATAAGGTTGTTAGTAGTGAGGACTTTATTTTGTAAAAGGATCAAGAAAAAAAATGATCTTAGGGGTAAGATCCTTTATCCAGGCCTTAGCTAAAAAAGGCTCCATCAGATCTTCAAACTCCTTATTATACAAAGAAGAAGTAGAAAAATTACCACTCGAAGTATACTTCCAGGTAATCTTATCTTCCTCCTCAATCAGGGTGGTAGTTTCTAGAATCTAGTTAAGTTGTCCCAACAAAATGTCAATAATAGTCAGATATTTCTCATGATCTCCTTCCTAATAATCCTCCACTGTCCTTCCAAATCTAACTTTGTAGAGGTTTTCAAAGTTCTGCCATCTGGGATAGTCCTTAAGGGGAGCCTATAAAATCCACTCATCTTCCCAAAAGAGAACATTCCTACCATTTACAACTTTCCATCTTATTCCTTTTCTAATGATATCCGTAGTTTTCATAGCATTCCTCCATATAAAAGATCCTCCATAAACCCTATCATAATCAAGAAAAGAAATAAAGTTAGGGTGGTCCTTATTGTACTTGTTGTCCCAAATTAGAGTCCATTCTCCCCTAGCATTGTAATATCTCCAGATTAATTTAGCCAAGAGATGATTGTTGAGATTTCTGATTCTTCGAAGGCCAAGTCCCCCTTAAATAACATGTCTACAGAATTTTTCCCAAGCTAAGAGAGATATCCTCTTCTTTTTCTCTGTACCTGTCCATAAATTTTTTTTTTGAATCTTTTCAATAGCATCCCAAAACTTTTTGGGAATTTTGAAGATGCTTAAAGCATAAAGTGAAAGACCTTGGAGGGTAGATATTACAATCTAAATCTTGCCTGATTGGCTCAACATAAGTTCTTTCCATCCAACAAATTTACTTTGATATCTATCAACAAGAGAGCTCTAGAAAGTGTCAGTGGGTTCCAAATTGAGAGGCAGCTAGAGGTAAGTGCCAGGGAGGGTCCCCAAATCACACCCTAAAATCCTCATGATTATGATCTTCCTCTTCTCTGGAACATTAAAGAGGAACACAGATCTTTTTTTCCCAATTAATAGTTTCACCAGAATCATTCCCATATTTAGTCAGAGCATTCTTAATATCAGTAGCATTTTTAACTAAGGCCTCTCACATAATAACTGAATCACCAACAAACTGTTGATGAGAATACACTTGGTTAGCAGAAGAAGGAAATAATCCCTTAATTTCCCCAACTCTCACACCATTTTCCATGAGCCTACCCAAGAATTCTTCCATAATAATGAAAATGACAGGAGAAAGGGGATCCCCCTGCCTCAACCCTCGAGATGATTTGAAGAAAGGAGTAGGAGACCCATTGACAAAAATAGAGAAGGTGGCTGAAGACACAAGCTGAAAGATAAGATTAGTACTCTTCTTGTTAAAACCAAAAGCACTCAAGACTTTCAGAAGAAACTCCCAATCCACCCTATCATATGCTTTAGAAAGATCTAGTTTAAGGACGAGGCCTTCATTTCTAGACATCACCAGAGAATGCACATTCTCATGGGCATAAATTATGGAGTCTAATATTTGTCTTCCCAGCACAAAACCATTTTTTTGCCAAGAAATCAGAGAGTGGAGAATAGATAAGATCCTAGAGGTAAGGACTTTAGAAATGATCTTGTAGGTTGAATTGCATAAGCTTATAGGCCTAAACTGATCCATTTTATCAGCTCCCTATTTTTTAAGGATTAAGGCAACAAAAGTTCCATTTAACTCCTTCAAGAAATTTCTAGAACCAAAACATTCCTTGACAACATCTGTAACATCTTTTTCAATTATGTGCCAATAAATCTAAAAGAAGAACATAGGGTATCCATCTGGTCCCAATGCTTTATCTCCTTCAAAGGAGAAGATAGCCTTTTTTATTTCAAAGTTAGAGGGTATAGCATTAAGATCCAAATTCTAATTCTCATTTAGCATATGGGGAATGCATCCCAGCAGATCCCTTTGATCCTCCCTTTTCAGATCTCTATTTTTTGTTAGAATATTTTGAAAATAATTTTTAGCTTCCATCCTAATAACCTCTGAAATAGTGCCATTGATGTTCAAATGGGAAATTCTATTAGCATGTCTGTTCTTAAGAGTAGTCATGAAGAAATACTTGGTATTTCTATCCCCTTCATTAAGGAAGACCGTTCTGGACCTTTTTCTCTAGAAGGTTTCCTCCTTAGCAATAATATCATGGAGCTCCACCAACTTCTCATTCTGTTGTTCTCTAGTGACCCTCACATAACCTTCCTTCTGGATGTTGTCCTGAATGTCCTTAGGATCCATATTGATATTGGCCTTTGATGAAAAAATGTTACCAAAAGTATCTTTATTTCAATCCTTAATGTTATCCTTAACATGTTTAATTTTTTTTGTCAGGATAAATATGGCAATACCATGGATTTTAATACTCCACCAATCCTCAATCTTATGCTGGAGTTGAGGGTGCATAGTCCACATTTTCTCAAATCTGAAAGGAAAGTTCTTTTTCTTGGAAATAAAATCCGCTAGGAAAGTGATAGGGTTATGATCCAATCCAACCCTTAAATGAGTAGATAATGAGAAATAGTAATGGGAAAACCAATCATTAGTGATCAAGGCTCTATCAAGTTGAACCTTGATAAGATCCTACCCTCTTCTTCTATTAGTCCAAGTATAGTTAACACCTTGCAACTCAATATCATGGAGAGAATGGTTGTCAATAAAATCCATCAGATCAAGTCTACTATCTAGATTAGTTTGGCTTCCTCCTTGTTTTTCATCTTCTTTTAAGGGAGTATTGAAATCTCCCATAACAAGCCACTCCCCATCATTAAAATTGTTTCTCAGGGAGGAAAACTTATTCCAAAAAACCTCTCTACCCTTTTTGGAATTAGGGGCATAAATATTTGTTAAAACCCAAGAAGTATTATCTTTTAGATGCTTAAATCTTATACACACAACATTATCCCCTTGATAAATAATATTTCCTTTAATAACATCACAATTTTAGACAGTAGCAATACCCCCAGAAGCACCCTCTAAGTCTCCTCCACAAATATTGCCATTTTTAAAGAATCTAAGATTTTCCACTTTCTCTTTCAACATTTTGGTTTCCTAAATTAAGAAAATATCTGGTCTATTATTTCTTATCATATTCCTAAAAATATCATGTTTATGGGGATTATTCAATCCCCTGATGTTCCAAGAAATGATCTTCATACCTTAGTAAAGGATCCCACCTCCATTATAGTGGGTTGGCTTCCATCTGCAATATTCTTCTTGGTCTTCTTGACTCTAAGTCTTTGGTTTGAAGGGCGTCTAGGAGAAGACAACATTCCTCCCACCTTCCCTAATTTTGTACTCCTTGTTTCCATAGATCTATTTTTCTTTCCTTTATCCTTCTTAGATTTTTTCTTATCCCCATGACTTTATGCATCACTTTGGATACCTAAAAGACCATGACCTATATCTTCAACATCCCCCATTTAGAAGTCTTAACTTCAAAAGATATCTTTCTAATCCCTTGACGAGATTCATGTAGAATATCTGATGGACCTTGACCAGTTAACCCCTTGTAATCTTCTTTCCAAGATTTTTCCTCCTCCATTTTTTGGTTTCTGCCCTCTGATCTTCGTTCATTATGATCATTTTGGGTCATAGGCTGTTCTTTTTCGTCTTCTACTATTATATCCCTATATCAATAGTCTCTTGCTGGTTTTCTTCATGGATCTCCCCTTCTTCCCTCTACTCTTTTGCATTGGTCTTAGGGCTTTCATTACATTCCTTACTTTCAGAGTCCCCACTTTGCATTAATAACTTTTTGCTACCATCATGATCTATTTCAGGGTTTGAAGCATCGGTAGTGATGTTTTTACTAGGGGCTCTCAAAGATGGTTCCTCTCCAACTTTTTTCACTCTTCCCACTGTGATCCATTGCTTATTCTTTTTCTAGACAATCTTTGAAGGACACTTCTTAGCCCAGTGTCCCACCTTTTCACAATGAAAACATGCAAAAGGGATTGACTCATATTCTATTTTCTATTCCCATGACCCCAGTTTAGAGTGAAAGTTAATTTTTTCTGGTATATCAATATTATGTGTAATACCCAAACATATCCTAGCATATGTTAGTCTTCTCATTGAAGCAGTGAGATTATCTATTGACAGGAGCTCCCCAAAGTTATTATCTATCCCCACAAAAATTACCTCCGTCCAGTATTCGAGAGGTAGATCATGGAGCTTTATCCAAACTGGAACCTGTTTGACCTCATCCTCCTCGAAAACTAGATTAGGGCTCCATTTTTGGAGATTTAGAGTATTTTTTCCTAACATCCAAGGCCCATTGCACAGATTTTTCATCCTATCCTCTTCACAAGAGAAGAAGAAGGACAGACACCCTATTGACATAGCAACCACATCAACTTGCCCTTTTAGATCTCATTTTCTGCTGGCATATGCTATAAACACTTCAATGTTGGGTCTCACCACCATGAATCTTCCAACCATGGAATTATTCATTCTGGAAATGGTGTGATCAATTATCTGGTCTGGGATATCCAAAGAAAAACTACCCTGTGAAGGACTTCATATGTTCTTGACCACTGGTAAAGAAGACTTACCAGGCTTGACCCCAAAGAAGGAGGCCCACTTGTTTCTGCACTCTAGCCTATCTCCTAACATTTCTGAACTAGCCCCCCAGGTTCCTAGGCAGAGTCCAGCATTGGGATCCTTCTCTTGCTTCACATTGTCAACAACATCCTTCAGCGTACTGTATCCTGCAGCATCTACAGCATTCACACCAATCCCTCTCTCGCCCAAATTCAAATTTGAATTTGGAATCCTGCCCACTCTCCGCTCCCCTCCATTCTCCATTTACTAATCATCAAGAAAATGTTTAACCCTAAAAATAGGGCTGTTATATCTACTTGATTAAGAGATTTTCTCTGTTACAAATCCTAATAAGAAATTGTAAATATTTGATATGTAAATAGAGCAACTACCTTTTCTTGGGTCAAATAATTTTGTTAATCAACTAATGAATATATGATGGAGATGACAAAGACCGAGTGATAGTGAGTATCATGAGTGTAGAAATGGTTAGATTAGTTGTTTCTTTGTCATTGATGTCAAGCAATTGATTAATTGATTTTTATTATGTTACCATATCTTAAGAGGAGAATTTAAATGGGTGAAAAATAAAGATCATATAATGATGACTTAATGATGATATAGTTGTTTTCTACTATATATTTGATGTTGTCAAATTGGTACAATTGATTGATCAAGTATAAAACTACAAAAGGTTATAGTTATGACTAAAAGAGTTACTTTACCAAGCTAGACATAGTCAGTCGGTAGAATTTTAAGTGAGTCAGTCATAGTTACCAAATACTGAGTTAAATTCAAGAACCAAGCACCGATGATGAGTTAGACATCGAGCAATGAATGAAGCCAGTTACCAAGTTGCAAAGCAAGTTTTACAGAGTACAGGATATTGATAATAAAATATGGTAAGATCAAATTTAATACAAAGCGATGATGAGCTGGATGATGATATGAATTAAATGAATTTTTTTAGAAGATATATGAATGGGAAAATTAAATAATAATATCTAAGGTGAAGATCAAGTAGTTTATATGAATTGTGAGAGTTCCAAGAAAAGTACAATTTATGAGGTAAAAGTGAAATGGTTTACCAAGTTGTAAATTATGAAGAAGATGATCTAATGACTGAGTGCAAATTATGAGAAATAAAATTAAGGAGATTAAGAGGAAAAATTGTGTCTATATAAATAATGAGAAATATGAACAAAAAATAGAGGCTAATAAATTGAATAGAGAAGAAGAAGAATCTAAAGAATAACATTCACTGAGTAGAATAGAGAAGCAGGGATTGAAGAACCTATAGTCTGAGAGAGAGATCAATGGAGTATGAGATGTCAGTATTCAATTGAGCATAAAGGATCTAACACAAGAAAAGGTAGTTTTTTTATATTTATAGATCAAATTTTATTGTTGCTTATTAATATTTGTAACAAGGATATCTCTTAACCGAGGGGATTTGACAGTCCTATATGTAAAACCTAGACCTAGGTAACATTCCAAAAGAGTGCTTAAAGAACTCTAACAAGGCCACTTTTTATAGAGTGAATATCTTAATAGATTTGACGAAAATCCCCTTACCGGGTCACATTTAGCAAATGTAATTTAAATATTTAACATGATAATTTCTTAACCGAGCGTGATTCAGAAGGGTACATTTTTATTATGGGTTACAATTCCCACATAGGTTTTTCCCAAATTGGGTTTCCTCAAAATATGGTGTCAACCGAGCTAAATCTGGAGTTATCTGAGTTAATTTAATGTTGTTAAGTTTGAATGATTGATTTACATATATCAGATGTACTATTGTTTAATTTATTTAGTTATTTGGTGATTTGGTTAACTATTGTATTCAGTATTACCGAGTGAATCATAGAGTTTAGTTTTAAGTGTTTAAGTTTTAATTTGTCTGATTCACCCCCCCCCCCTCCCNTGATTCCCCCCCCCCCCCTCCCCCTTAGTGGAACAACAAGAGGTATCAAATCCTAGTTACTCTAAAGAGATATGTTTAAAAGGACTTAAGTTAAGATCTAAAGATGTATAAGAGGGAAGTACCAAAGTGGAATAGGGATCATTTCTCTACATGGAAAAGTAGAATGAGGTTTCATGTGTTTGGAGTAGGAGATTATGGACTTCAATTTCTTGATAATGAATATGTAGCACAGAATACTACACCTTTGACTATTAGTGAGAAAAGACAGATAGAAGAACACACACAAGTTATGATAGAGATTGCTTCTACACTTAGCAGCAAGGAATATGATGAACTTGATGGTTGCACTACTTCAAAACAGATGTGGGATAAGATTATTTTGACCTATGGTGGAGATTAGCTTGTTTAGAAGGATAAAGTAGAAATTTTGAGAGGAAAATTTTATTCTTTAAGGATGAAAAAAGGAGTTAACATAACATAGTACAATACAAGACTTAAGGAGACTGTTAATTCTATCAGAGGAGTTGGTGGGATCATAACAAAAGATGATAATACAAGCAAGATGTTGTTAACCCTGCTACCGAGTTATAATATTTGTGTATCTTCTATACAAGAGCTAAGATCCATTCCCCAGATGAATGTTTCACTAGATGCTACTATTGGTAATTTAACTGCATTTGAGTTAAATAATTTTGACAATATTTTGCTTCTACATCTAAGATTGAATCTGCATTTAAGTCTACTTTAAAATTTTGAAAAACTAGGGACGCCTCAACTAGCGATGGATATTTGAGAAATGTTGGTGAGAAATTTTATAGTTGTACTGGAGGTATTGAAGAGTTATTTACTAAATGTGATGAGAATGAAAGAGAATTTGAATCTTTTTTGGCTAGAAGGCTACAAAGAGGAAAAGGAAAATACTGAGGTAAGTTACCCTTGAATAGTTTTAATTGTGATAAAATTGGTCACTTTGCATCTAACTGTTGTGAGAAAGAAAGGAGGACGAGAAAGATAATAGAGATAAGGACAAAAGAGAAAACATATTCATAATATATAGAGACTACAAAAACAAAGGTAAGAAATCTTTTCATATTGCTAATGAAGGACTAAGTGATCATGATTCTTTTGATAGTGATGACGTAAAAGAAGTTGTTTAAGTTTCTATTAAAGATGATTATGATTAAGAAGAACCAAGATCCCTAATATCACAAGTAAGTAAGAATGAAACATGAATTATAAATAGTGGTTGTTCACATCACATGACTGGTGACACACTTAAGTTTATTTCCTTTGAAAAGCATAATGGAGGATTTGTTAGATTTGGTAATGATGCTCCATATCCTGTGAAAGGAAAAGGTTATATAATTCTACTGAATAACTAAAGATGTGATGATGTTTATTGGGTTGAAGGATTAAGTATAATCTGTTGAGCGTTGCACAGCTAAACAATACAGCACACCGACTACAATTTTAATAAGGAAAGGTGAAATTATTTGATGAGAAGGATACTCAAATTGATATAGGAGAACAATCTAAAGGTAATTTACTTTATCTTGATACTTCTATGTAGAGTTTCCTATTTTCTAAAGTTGAAGATGTTTGGATATGGCACAAAAGGATTTGTCAAGTTAATTTTGACAGCTTAATCAAAGTGAGTAAGAAGAATAGAGTAAGAGGACTAACAAGATTAGAGAAACCTGAGAATGCTATGTGCAGAGAATGTCAGATGGGTAAGATGACTAAATCTAGTTTTCAAGAAAGACTTATGTTACAAAAGGAGTTTTGGATTTAGTGCATAATTATTTATGTTGGCCCATGAGGACTCAAAGTCATTATGGAGACATATATATTATTTTATTTGTGGATGATTATTCTAGAATGATGTCTGTAATGTTTTTAAAATAAAAATATGATGCATTTAAAATGTTTAAGTGGTATAAGGCCCGAGTTGAAAAATAAACTGGAAGAAAATCGAAATGTCTCAGATCCAACAGAGGAGGTGAGTTTACTTTTATTGAGTTTACATTGTTTTGTAATGAGAATGAAATTAAGAGATAGATGTCAGCACCAAGGAAACCATAACATAATGGGATTACTAAGAGAAGAAATAGATCTATTGTTGATTGTGCTAGGACACCGATGATTGAAAAAGGAGTTTTGCATAACTTTTCGAGAGAAGCTGTGAGTACTTCTATTTATACATTGAACCGAGTACAAATGAAGAAAAGTACCAATAAGACACCTTATGAAATCTTGTATGAACACAAACCTAATGTCAGTTAATTTAAAATTTTTGGGAGAAAATTCTATATTTTGAAAGATTCTAGAGAAGGAAAGTTTGATTCAAAAGGAGAAGAAGGAACATTCTTAGGATATTCTACAAGGAGTAAATCTTAAAAATGTTTGAACAAAGTTACTAACAAGATGGTGGAAAGTGCAAATGTAAGAATTGAATGAATTTACAGAAAGGAATGATGAAGATATCAAGAAGGAACCTGGAGATTATGAGAAGTTTGTATATGTTCAACCTGATGTTTTTGATACCTTACCGAGAGAACCTACCAAGGAGGAAGATGAACAAGGTGTTCGACAACTGAATGTTGATATCGAAGAACCAAGAGCTACCAAGCCTGTTTTGGGAAAGTATGTGAGAAGGCACCATTCCCCGAGAAATATTATTTGAAATAAGGATGTTGGAATAATGACCAGAAGAAAGGTAAGAGACAATACATGTTTGATATCTACATTTGAGCCTAAGAAAGTTAAAGAAGCACTAGATAATGAGGATTGGATGAAAACAAATAAAAGAAGAGTATGATCAAATTGTGGAGAACAAGACATGGACATTAGTAACAAGCCTAAAGACAAAAATGTTAATGGTACTAAATGGATTTTCAGAAACAAACTGAATGAGCATGGAGAACTTATCATAAATAAAGCTAGATTGAAGGTTATGCACAAGAAGAAGGTATTGACTATAGAGATACTTTTGCACCTATTTATAGATTGGAAGGAGTTAGAATAATTATAGCTTATGGTGCCTACAAAGGATTCTTCATTTCTTAATGGGATAGATGAAGAAGAAGTATATATTCAACAACCTAAAGGATTCATTGAAAATAAAAACAAGAATAAGGTATGTAAGTTACATAAAGATTTATACAGTTTGAAATAAGCACCCCGAGCATGGTATGAGAGACTATACTCTTATCTAATCAAAATAGGATTTCAAAGAATAAGTGATAAAAATAATGTTTACTTGAAATGTGATAGTGATAATAAAGTTTTGATTGCTAAAATTTTTGTTAATGATATTATTTTTGGAGGAATTGACACTTTATGTAAAAGATTTTCTGATGAAATGAGAAAAGATTTTGAAATACCAATGATTAGAGAGATTAAGTTCTTTCTAGGTATTTGGATACAACAAGTTACTGGAGGGATCTATATTACAAAAGCAAAGTATATCAAAAAGATCCTTAAAAGTTTTGGTATGGAAGATTCCAAACCTGTTGGAACACCTATGGTTAATGGATGTAAGTTATCAAAGGAGGATGAAACACAAGAGGTGGATAATACTCGTTTTCGATCCCCAATTGGTATATTTTAGTATGTTGTTCATAGCATACCTGATATAGCACACATTGTTAGAATTGTTGTAAGATTTTCTTCTAATCCAAAGGAAACACATATGTCTGTAGTAAAAATCATTTTGAGATATCTAAAAGGTACATAATAATTTGGTTTATTGTACAAAGAAGGAGGTATTTTTGATCCACAAGTCTACACTGATATAGATTGGGCTAGAAATGTTGATGACAGAAAAAGTACTAGTGGAGGCACATTCTTTCTAGGAGAAAGATTGGTTGCATGGTTGAGCAAGAAAAAAAGTTGCATTTCATAGTCTACTTCCGAGGTTGAATATTTTGCTAATGCTATGAATTATGAAAATATAGTATGGATTAAGAAATTACTTGAAGGTATGCAAGAAGATATCATAGATCTGGTTACTATTTTTTGTGATAATAAAATTACTATTAATACATCATAGAACCTAATTATGCATTCAAAGACCAAGCACATTTCTATCAAGTATCACTACTTGAGAGAACAAGTTCAAGAGAAGAATGTCATGAGATTGGAATATGTGAATTCAAAAGAACAGTTGGTTGATATATTTACAAAGACACTACCTAAATATGCTTTTGAGTATCTCAGAGGTAAATTAGGGGTTCTTCCCCTATCCAATGTTCACTAAAGAGCATGAGTCATGCTGCATCAATTCTATATTTCTAAATTTATGTTAGTATGACACACTTTAGGTGATTCTTGAAGTTGTGAAAATATTTTTGTATGTAAGGTTTTATGAGTACATGTCAGGTATAATCCACTACTGGAACAAGTTTTTAGGAGTATGACTCTTTTGGCACTGTTGTGAAAGAGGGAGAGAATTAATTGATGACATTTATCCTTAAGGGAGATATTGATCGATTGAGAGAATGAATTGTTACTATTTACCCATGATGGAGAATTAGAATTTATGCTCTAGAAACAAAAGATAAATCCAAGGGGGAAATACATATTAGAGATAAAAGTGGAAATATAAATATCAACTCAAAGGGAGTATAGTTATGTATTTGAGTATTGTCATCAACAATTGCTATAACATTGTTATAGTGGTTTCAATAAATGCCAAAGAGGGTTATTGTTAATGAAATGATGATTATTTGATGGAGATGATGAAGACCGAGTGATACTGAGTATCATGATTGTAGAAATCGTTAGATCCATTTTTGTTTTGTCATTGATGTCAACCAATTGATTAATTGATTTTTATTATATTACCATATCTTAATAGGAGAAGTTAAATGGGTGAAAATAGAGATCAAAAAATGATGAAGTAATGATGATATAGTTTTTTTCTACTATATATTTGATGTTATCAAATTGGTACAATTGATTGATCAAGTCAGAAACTGCAATGAGTTAAAGTTATGACTAAAATGGTTAGTTTACCGAGCTAGATAGAGTGAATCAGTAGAATGTTATGTGAGTCAATCATAGTTATTGAACACCATGTGAAAATCAAGTATGAAGCACCAAAGATGAGTTAGACACCGAGTAGTGAATGAAGTTAGTTACCAAGTTGCAAAGCAAGTTTTACCAAGTAAAGGATATTGATAATAAAAGATGATAAGATTGAATTTAATATAAAGTGATGATGAGCTGGTTGAAGATATAAAATAAATAACATTTGTTAGAATATATACAAGCAATAAAATTCAATGAGAAGATCTAAGGCAAAGATCAAGCGGTTTAACTGAATTGTGAGAGTTCCAAGAAAAGTGCCAGTTCTGAGGTAAAAGTGCAATGGTTTACCGAGTTGTAAATTATGAAGAAGATGATTGAATGAATGAGTGCAAATAATGGGAAATAAAATTAAGGAGATTAAGAGGAAAAATTATGGCTATATAAAGAATGATAAATATGAACAAAAAATAGAGGCTAGCAAATTGAACAAAGAAGAAGAAGATGATGAAGAACAACATTTATCAAGAAGAATAGAGAAACAAAGATTGAAGAATCTACAGTCTGAGAAAGAGTTCAATTGAGCATAAATGATATGACATAAGAAAAGGTAGTTTCTATATTTACAAATCAAAGTTTACTGTTGCTTATTAATATTTTTAAGAGAAAAATCTCCTAACCGAGTTGATTTAATAGTCCTATATGTAAAACTTAGACTTAGGTAACATTCCAAAAGAGTGTTTAAAGACCTCTAACAAGACCACTTTTAACAGAGTGAAGATCTTAACAAATCTGAGGTAAATCCTCCAACAGGGTCACATTTAACAAATGTGCTTTTAATCTTTAACAAGATAAATTCTTAACTAAGCATACTTCAGAAAGGTACATTTTTATTGTGGGTTACAATTCCCACAAAGGTTTTTCCCAAATTGGGTTTCCTTCTTAAATATGGTGTCAACAGAGTTAAGTCTAGAGTTATCTGAGTTAATATGATGTTGTTAAGTCTGAATTATTGATTTACATATATGAGATGTATTGTTAATTAAGTTATTGAGTTATTTGGTGATTTGGTTAACTATAGTATTGAGTATTACCAAGTGATTGAGAGAGTTTATTTTTAAGTGTTTAAGTTTTTATTCATCTGATTCCCCCCCCCTCTCAATGTACCAACACCCTTAATATCACATGAATACTGGTATCACATACTACATCTGTCTCTTCTCTAGACTGTGGATTCTTCTCTTTCTGCATCTCTACTATGCTTGGTAACTTTTGTTCTTCAGCTTCTTCTGCTTCTCAATTAAAATTTCCAACATATCACCTCTCATTAGTTCTCATCCTTTATATAGACAAAAATTTTCCTCTTAATCTCCTTGCTTAGGTTTTCCATTATTTTCTCTTAGTCATTTGATCATCTTCTTCACAAGTCTGAGCTCGGTAATCATTTCTACCTCGTAACTTGAAATTTTTCTTTGAACTCTAATAATCAGGTTTAATCACTTAATGTTTTCCTTAAATCTTCTCATTGAATTTTATTGCTCATAGATATTCTAACAAACTTCCTTTAATCCTTATCATCATCCAGATCATCCTAGCTTTTTATTAAATTTGATCTTATCATCATTCTCAATCAATATTCTACACTCGGTAACATGACTTACAACTTGGTAACTAACTTCATTCACTTCTTGGTGCCTAACTCATTCTTGGTGCTCAGTAATAGAATTTGACTAACACAACTCTGTACCGACTGACTCTGTCTATCTCGGTAGAGTAACTCTTTTCAGTCATAATTTAACTCTTTACAATCTATGACTTAATAAATCAAATGTACCAACTTTATAACATCAAATATATAGTAGCAAAAAACTATATCAATATTAATTTATCATTTTCTAATATATATTTTCACCATTTAACTTCTCCTTCAAGTATGATATGACAACTGCATAAAAATCAGTTTTCAATTGCTTGACATCAATGAAAAAATAAAAATTGATCTAACAATTTCTACAAACATGTACATACCTATCATCACTCACTCTTCATCATCTCCATCATTTGATTAACAATATCCCTCTTTGGTATTGATGGAAACACTATAGTATTACTATAGCGATTGATGATGGAAATTGTCAATATTGTCAACCTCTTTTATTACTCCCTCTGAGTTGATAGTTATATTTTTGATAATCAAACTGCTCTCCCTCTTGGATAAATCTTCTAAGACTGTAGCATACATTTTGATTCTCCTTCATGAGTAAATAATAGCAATTCATTATCTTCCTCTTTCATCAATATCTCCCTTATGGATAAATGTCAACAATTCATTATGTCCCTCTTTGACAACAATGCCAAAAAGTCATACTCCTGAAAACTTGTTTCATCTGTGGATTATATCTTACATGTACAAATATTCATTGCATACATAAATTTCCACACAACTTCAGGAATCACCTAAAGTATGTCATACTAACATCAATTCAAGATATTCTAATAAAGTATAGAATTGATGCATCATGCTTCTTAGTGAATATTGGATAGGGGAAGAACCCCTGCTTTACCTCTAAGATACAGAAAAGAAACTTTCGGCAGTGGATTTGTAAAGATATCATCCAGTTGTGTTTTGAATTCACATATTCCAATTCCACATTTTTCTCTTGATCTTATTCTCTCAAGTAGTGATACTTGATAGAAATATGCTTGGTCTTTGAATGCATAACCGGGCTCTTTGATATGTTGATAGTACTTGTGTTGTCACAAAAGATTTATACGATCTGTGATAATCTCTTGCATACCTTCAAGTAGCTATTTGATTAAAAAGAATTTTTGTATAATTCATGGCAGAAACAACATATTCTACCTCGGTAGTAGACTGTGAAATGGAGCTCTGCTTCTTTCTTAGCCATGTGACCAATCTTTCAGCTAGAAAGAATAATCCTCCACTAGTACCTTTCTTGTCATGAATATTTCCAACCCGATCTACATCAGTGTAGACTTGTAGATAAAAAGTACTCCCTTTCTTGTACGATAAACCAGAATCTTCAAATCCTTTCAGATATCCAAAAATTCTCTTAAATGTAGACATATGTGTTTCCTTAGGATTAGAAGAAAATCTTGCAACAATTCCAACTGTGTGTGCTATATCAGGTCTATTGTGAACAATATACTACAATTTACCAATCATGGATCAGAAAAGAGTATTATCCACCTCTTGTGTCTCATCTTCTTTTGAAAATTTACATCCTATGACCATTGATGTTCCAATAGGGTTGGAATCTTCCATACCTAAAGTTTTGAGGATCTCTTTGATATACTTATCTTTTATAATATAGATTCGTTCTGTAACTTGTTGTATCTATAGACCTAGAAATAACTTAATCTCTCCGATCATTGAAATTTCAAACACTTTTCTTATTTCATCAGCAAATGCCTTACATAAGGTGTTATTGCCTCCAAAAATAATATCATCAACAAAAATTTTAGTAATTAAAACCTTGTTCTCACCGTCACACTTTAAATAAAAATTATTGTTATCACTTATTCTTTAAAATACTATTTTGATTAGATAAGAGTACAATCTCTCATACCATGCTCGGGGTGCTTGCCTCAAACCATAAAGAGATTTTTGTAATTTATATGCCTTGTTCTTATTTGTGCTCTCAATGAATCCTTTAGGCTGCTCAATTTAAACTTCTTCTTCAAGTATCCCATTCAGAAATGCAGACTTGACATCCATTTGATAAAATTTGAATCCTTTGTAAGCCACATAATCTAGAGATATTTTAACTCCTTTCAATCTAGCAACATGTGCAAAAGTATCTCCATAATCAATACCTTCTTCTTGTGCATAACCTTTGCAAACCAATCTAGCTTTGTTTCTGATAACTTGTCCATTCTCATTCATCTTGTTTCTTAAAGTCCATTTTGTATAAATAATTTTTTTATACTTTGGTGTAGGTACTAAAGTCCATGTATAGTTCTTTTCAATCTGATCAAACTCTCTTTCATTGTTTTCATCAAATGTTCATTATCTAGTGCATCTTTAACATTCTAGGGCTCAAATGTAGATATCAAACATGTATTATCTTTTACCTTGCTTCTTGTCATCACTTCAACATCTTTATTTCCAATAATATTTCTTGGGGAGTGGTTCCTTCTCACATATTTTTCTAAAACATGCTAGGTAGATCTCAATGCTTCATCCTCATCACTCAGTTGTTGAGCTCTCTATTCAATTTCCTCCTCGGTAGGTTCTCTCAGTAAGGTGTCAAGAACATTAGGTTGTACATATAAAAAATTCTCAGTCTTTAGGTTCCTTTTTAATTTCTTCATCATTCTTCTTTGCAAAATCATCGATTCTTACATTTTCACTTTCCAAAATTTTGTTAGTAACTTTATTTAAATTTTTATAGGCTTTACTCATTGTATAATATACTAAGAATATCCCTTCATCGCTTTAGAATCAAACCTTCATTCTCTATAATCTTTCAATATATAACATCTACTCTCAAAAACTTTTAAATAACTCACATTAGGTTTGTGTTCATACCTGATTTCATAAAGTGTTATGTTGGTAACTTTCTTCATTTGTACTTGATTCAATGTGTAAATAACATCACTAACTACTTCTCTCCAAAACATTTGTGAAATACCTTTCTCAATGTTCAGTGTCCTTGCAAAATCAACAATAGATCTATTTCTCCTCTCATCAATACCATTCTACTGTGGTGTCCTCGGTGCTGATACCTGTCTCTTAATTCTATTTTCACTACAAAATAGTGTAAACTCATCAGATGTAAACTCACCTCCTCTATCAGATCTCAGACATTTTAGTTGTCTTCCTGTTTCTTTCTCAACTCTAGCCTTGTACCACTTAAACATTTTAAATGCATCATATTTTTATTTTAAAAACATTATAGACATCATTCTAGAATAATCATCCACAAATAAAAACTAATATTTGTCTCCATATTAACTTTGAGTCCTCATGGGTCCACATAATTTAGTATGCACTAAATCCAAAATTCTATTTTTAACATAAGTCTTGGTTGAAAAATGAGATTTAGTTATCTTACCCATTTGACATTCTCTACACATAACATTTTCAGGTTTCTCTCATCTCAGTAATCTTCCGACTCTATTCTTTTTACTCACTTTGATCAGTTTGTCAAAATTAACATGACAAATCTTTTTGTGCCATAATCAAACATCTTCAACTTTAGAAAACATGCAACTCTTCATAGAAGTATCAAGATCAAAAAAAGTTACCTTTAGATTGTTCTCCAGTAGCAATTAGACTCTCCTTCTTATTAAAAACTTTAACCTTTCCATGTTGTAATTCCAATCAGTGACCTATATTATTTAGGTGTATAACACTCAATAGATTATAGTTTAAGCCTTCAACCCAATAAACATCATCACATCTTGTATTATTTAGTAGAATTATAGAATATTTTCCTTTTATAGTGTATGAAGCATCGTTACCAAATCTAAACAATCATCCATCATTCTTCTACAAGGAAATAAACTTAAGTGTGTCACCAGTCATGTGATGTGAACAACCACCATCTATAATCCATTTTTCATTCTTACTGACTTGTGCTATTAGGCATCTTGATTCTTCTTTGTTTTCTCCATCAGAATTATCTTTAATATAAACATACACAACCTCTTCACCATCATTTTCATCTAAATCATCATCACTTATTCCTTCATTAGCAATATGAAAATATTTATTACCTTTGTTTTTGTAGTCTCTGAATCTCCTGAATCTATTCTCTCTTTTTTCCTTATCTTTGTTATCTTTCTTATCCTCAATATCTCTCTTAGTGTAGTTAGCTACAATATGACCAATCTTGTTATAGTTAAAACATTTCAAGGGTAACTTACCTCGGTATCTTATTTTGCCTCTTTTTAGCCTTCTAGCTAACAAAGCTTCAAAATCTCTGTCATTCTCTTCATCTTCAACATATAACTCTTCCAAACCACTCTAAAAGATGTAAAATCTCTCATTAGCACTACTCACATATCCATCACTATCTCTATATTCCTTAGAACTTCCAATATTCAAAGATGAATTAAATTTAGACTCAATCTTAGATATAGTAGGTAGACTATTATCAAAGCCATTAATCTCAAATACAACTAGCTTACCAATAGTAGCATCAAGAAAAACTTTCATCTGAGGAATGGATCTCAACTCTTGTATAGAAGATACTCGAACAACATAACTCGGTAGCAGGGTTCTCAACATTTTTCTTGTTACATCTTATTCCATTATGGTTCCACCATCTCCTTTGATAGAATTAACAATCTCCTTAAGTCAAGTGTTGTATTGTATTATGTTTTCTCTTTCTTTCATTCTCATTTAATCAAATTTACCTCTCAAACTTTCTACTTTTGTCTTCTAAACATGTTGATATCCACCATAGGTCAAAATATGCTTATCCCACATTTGTTTCAATGTATTACATTCATCAATTTCATAATATTCTTGTTTGGTAAGTGTAGAAGAAATCTCAATCATGAGTTGTGTGTGTTCTTGTTTCTACATTTTCTTTCTAATTGTTAAAGCTGCAGTTGTAGGTGCAACATATGTATTATCAATAAAATGAAGCCCATACTCTCCTATACTAGACACATGTAATCTCATTCTTTTTTTCATGTAGAGAAATGTTCCATATTCCACTTTAGTTCTTTCCTCTTACACATATTTAGATCTTGACTCAAGTCCTTTTAAAATTAACACTTTAGAGTACCGATCTCTGATACCAATTGTTGGTCCATTGAGAGGGGGGTGAATTAGACAAAATAAAAATTTAATACTTAAAAATTAAAGAACCATACATCTCATAATATGAAAATTAACCATTCAAACTCAATTAACACCAGATTTAACAAGGAATCCAATAAGGGAAAAAAACCTTTATGGGAATTGTGACCCATAATAAAAATGTACCCTTCTAAAGTACGCTTGACTAAGAAATTATAATGTTAAAGATTAAAAATACATTTTCTAGATGTGACCTTAAGGGATTTACCTCAAATTTATTAAGATCTTCATCCTGCTAGGAGTGGCCTTGTTAGAGGTATTTAAACACTCATTTGGAATGTCACTTACTTCTAGGATTTACAAGTAGGATTGTTAAATCCACTCGGTTAAGAGATTCTCTCTATTACAAATGATAATAAAAAACATTAAAAATTTGATATTTAAATATAGAAACTAACTTGTCTTTGCTTAGATCTATTAGTTCTTTTAATTTTTATGCTTCAATGGAGTTCCTCTAGCATCTTTCTGCAAGTTTTCTAGGCCTGGTTCTTAAACCCTAAAAGCCATCCTTAAACCCTTGGTTCATTTCATAAAAAAACCTTAAGTCCTTAAAGCCTGTTATAATTTTGAGTTACTTTTTTATCACTTTAATGACTTAAGTCACATGGGTTTGGATTGTAGTCCAGTGGGACCGTGTCTTTATTTTTCCCTAAATCCTAGCGGGGTTTAATTTTTCCCTAAGTCTATGTCCCCATGGTGAATTATTCATTTTCCAATATGTTGAGCACCTTCCTTTTCATCTGACACTTGGTGTGATCCCTTAATTGCAAGATGTATTTATTTTATCTTCCAAGGCATCATACCATGATGCCAAGTGTCACTCCTTCAACAAATAGCGGTAAATATCTTACACCATCAGATCCCTTTTGATCCATTGGTTGACATTGTTCCGCAATCAACAGATGCACGTCAGTTAAACCATTAGGGAAACATGATTGAGTTCCATGTGGAAAGTGGTAGGGCTTGCAAAAGGGTTAAGGATCTATCAGATCTAATTTGATCGTGTGGTTTGTGTGATATTTCTATGTCGAAGATATAATATGTTTATCAATACCAGGATCAAGTCCTTGTGCCACATGGAGGTATGTAGGGAAAAATATGTCAGGTTGCTAAGGTTGTTTCTAAACAATTAGATCAAGGAAGATCTAACGAATGGTGCTTTACCATTGAGAAAATATGCATGAAGATTAGTCTTCAAGGCTTCACACTTTTTCACCATGTATCAGTTAGCGGGACTGGGTTATGACTGCGGTTAAGTTAATGTTCTGACAGATCAAGGAAATTAATCTGTGGTTAGATATATCTTGATCGTATGGTAGGAATTAAGCCTCAAACAAAAGGTGATCAAGAGTTATTGTTAGTGGAATCATGACTTGGTGACACATGTCCAAATCAGATCTTGTCTCGCAGGTATATTTAAAGGATATCGATGATCATGTTTTAAAGTGCAAAAGGCTTGAATCTAGACCGTCGATGATGGATTCCACACCACCTATAGCTGTTGAAATCATATTTTCAAAATTTAAATTATTTATGAGGGTTTTGAAGCCATGGCATTGCATTTTGGGTTGCATAAAAGTGGTTGGATCAATCTGATTTCTTGGATTGCATTTATGGAGTTCTAGGATGATACAAAGGATAAAATGTGATAGCTCAAAATACTTTTTTGTTTCTTTTACGTTGTGTTGTGATGCTTAGGGTTTCTTATTATATCTAAAAATCTTATGTAACCCTTAAATGATGCCTTGTCTCCTCTACATTAATGTTGTATTTTCATCCCGAGGTCAATGATGGTTGCAGATCAGATGGTACATAGATTGAAGTGAAGAAGAAAGGGTTTTCAACTTGATGACAAAACAATTTAGTGGTTGGAGGAGTTATTTCTTTTTAAATTCGTATTTTTCCCTAACCCTAAATGATATGAGACTTGTTGCAATCCCTTCTTCTATAAAGGGATTTCCAAGATCATTTAGTAAGGGCTGGAGAATTGGGAAAGTAGAGGAAGGTATTAGGGTTCATACTTTTTTCCATTCAGAGATATAGTAAATTTTTTTTTAGACTGGATTAAGATAGAACATAAAGTTTTATGATCTTTTGCATATTATTGAATGGTGTATTTCCTCAGTTAAATTGATACATAAACTTCATTCATCATACTTAATATAATCCTTCTTAGATTGAAGTCTCTTCTTGGTGTTTATCTTTTGAGTTGTGAGTTTTGTGACTCATCATGTAGAATTTGTTTATGCATATGTTGTTAGTTCTTATCTTTGATCTAGGATAAAATTAAATGCTTTGGATATGACGTAGGCTCATTTGGTTTGTCTACATAAGGATATTTTAAGAAGTGTATGGTCTAGGTTACTTGCATTTATGGTTATGAGTCTTTGCCAAGTAGGTTGGTATTAGTTTTCAGTATTTTCATTGAGGTATTTCCCAATGGATAAGACACTAATCATGAACTGGTACATTCTATTGAAATACATGTCTAATTGGGTTTGGTTAATTATGCCCATTTTAAACATCAAAACCATTACAGATTTTTTTAATATTTTGTGGTTGTTTATTGTATGTCTTGCATGGTAATGGAGAGTCAATGAATGTGTGATTAATATTTAGTACTTTCTTACCATTATCTATTGTTTAAAATGTAGAGTTAGAAGGAATTATAAAGAGTTGTATGTTGAGTTGGATTAGGTGTACCCACCTTGGTTTTGTAGAGCTAGAAGTGTAGAGGGAATTCTTGTCCCTATAGTTGGTCAAATTACCTTAAGATCTTCCATATTTGGAGCTAACCACTCTTAAAATTAATCTAAGGTATATTGGTAGCTTTGTAAAGCATAAACATTCTAAAACACCAACAAAATAGTGACTCTATTGGGGAGATGTAGTATATTGTCATTAATGACTAGTAGGTTGATCATTGGAATTATAGAGTTACTCCATTAATGTCCTTTGTCTTGTGAGTTTCCTTATTGTAGATTGCAGTATTCATATAGGTTAGTGCTATATTTTCCCAAGTTGTTTTGGGTGGCAACTCTAAGAAATCTCTGCAACAGTGTCGAGTAATAAATATTATTTTATACACACTTTCTCAATATGAGTAATAAAAATACCAGATCTTGGGTGAAATGACATCCTAAAGAAAAATTGGAAGATGGGCTTCCAACTACTTCTAAAGCTGATCAGCCAAGGAAAGGAAAGAATAATAGAAGTATCGCTCAAAATGAAAGACAAGAAGAGAACACTAGAGTAGAAGAGCCAATCTAACGCAGCCATGAAGGAAATGCATAAAAATATGAAGAGGTAGCTAACTTGGGATTAAGTTCATATATATGAAGATTATCATTCTCCTAGTGAAAGAGAGGAGGAGGGATCTGACACCACCCTCCTAGATTTAGAAATTCTTGATGAAGAAGCTACTGAAATGAGGAAAGGAATCCAAGAGAAATTAGCCATCACACAATAGAGAAAAAAAGAAAAAGAAGATAAGATAAGACAAAAGAAGATCATAAATGATCAATTAAGAATGAAATTGCTGAGAGAAATTGCAATAAATAATGTTGATGAACCTGAGAGAGTTGAAGAAGAGCATGTCATCCACCAAATTTTTGTTACTCGAGACCCTAAGAATAAGGAAAAACAAACAAGGACAGGCATTGAAATAAATGAACCTAAGAGTCTCAAAGTTCCAGTGGATCAAATGTCTAAATTGAACACTGATCTTGAGAGGGCTGGAATATAGAAATAAATTATAGCTAAAGAGCTAGAAAAAATAGAATTGGAAGTTGATGCTTCAGAGATGAATAAGAAGGTTGATTTTCTTAGGCAATCTAATAGGCCTTCTCATACTGGTACTGAGGTAGCTTAAACATCAAATTCCAAGGCATCTACTTCTCAAATTGATAATCCATTTCAAAGGAGACTGACTTATGGAAAGAGGTACAAACAATTTTCTTTTCTTGGTATTTCTAGTTATCCTAATGCAGTCCCAAATGCAAATTAGAGATAGACTTCCCATATTTTCTAGAAATAATGTTATTACTTGTGAGGAGAATTTAAATAAGTTTAATGATATGATGGATGCCTATGATATTGTAGATGAGGATGTATTGATGAAACATTTTGTTCAGTCGCTAGTTGAGGATGCTAGTGATTGGTTGAGAGGGTTACCTTATGATTCTGTGGGGTTTATGGATGAACTAAAGGATTTCTATAAGGAGAAATATGGTGACAAGACTAATGAGGGATTTATGTTGAATGAGTTCAATAACATCTAGAAAATCCCAAATGAGGATGTTGTTGAATTCAACATAAGATTTCAAAGGGCCATGCATAAAAATTTTCAAGTTATGAGGCTTGATGATAAGGTTTGTCTTGCTACCTATCTAAATGCTTTTGATTCTAAAATGGGATATCTTCTTAGAGACAATAATCCCAGAAAAATTAGTGAATATTATAAGACATATGTTAACAATAAGACTAATAGAAGTGTATTAGGAAAATTGGGTAGAAGGGAAGAATGGAAGCCTGCTAGGAAAGAATCAGACATGCCTTCTAATGTCAAGCCTGTTAGCACTTTTTCTTGCACCACTTACCTAATGATGACAGTATACCTTGTATACTTGAATGCAACCTCTTTTAGGCAAGAGAAAGGCTAATTGCTAAGGATTGGATAATATTCTTCTTCATTTTTGAGCTCCACAGACTCAGGTAGGTTTTACCTTTTAAAGATTACTGATATTTCAACCTATGTATTTGGTGGATTGATTCATTCATTGGTTATGTACCTAAAACCTCACTGTAACAACTTATAGAATACTTTAGAGATTGCAATGATTAATTTGAAATAGAGTAAAGCTAGGCTATAGTTTTGAGAACATAAACCAATGAGACAAGGATTTGCATCCTTCTTCCTTTTGTTTTCAGGAGGGATAACCTAATGATTCATTCTCTAAAGAATCAAAAAAATGGACAATATCCTGCTGATATAAGTCCCTGATGAGTTTAGCTCATTTGTTTTAGTAGCAAATGTGTTTTAATTGAAATAATTTTGAATAGTTTTGAAAACTTGGATGATGATAGATTATCAAACCAAGACCTAGATCAGTGCCTATCCTTTGGGTTACAGAGTCAAAATCCTAAAGTCTCACAAAAACAAAATACTATAAGATACCTTACAACCTACATGAAATTAGGATAAGTTTCCTTAAAAATTATTTGATTACCTCTAAAATGCTGTATCGAATCTTTAAATACTGATATGCTTCCAAAAACCACTCACAAAACTTAGTTCTTTACATGAAAGAAACTTGTAAGTAATCAAATAGTTACCTTGTAACCAAAATACTTCAGACTGTCTTACAACATTAAGCATAAAAAAACATACACAGGAAATAAAGAGACAACAATAGAGAAGAGTAAAAGTGCACTGTATTTTATTGATGTAATCCTTCATTCATACATGAAAAAGCTTTGAAGCTTGAAAGACACAGGCACAAATTTAGAAAGACTGATTTTACAATATATTTCATCCTCTTCAAGAATACAAATCTCTTCTATATATATAGGTCTTCAACCATCTTGGAATCCTTTTCAAAAGGATGCTACAAGCTTCAGATGGTCTCAGAAAACCTAACCTGAAAACTACAGAAGAGACAAAAGAGAAAAAGAGAGAAGAAGCGGTGGAATGACCAAGTCAAAAGATGGAAACAGATATTCTTTGTTCTTCTCCTGATCTAGTGACTTCAATCTGATAGTATACATGGTAGATGGAAATATTTATGTTGATTCTAGATGACTGTGCTTTTATATTCACCTACACTTTCCTTTTGCAATAACTGACTTCTTTATCTTCAATAGTGTGGTGCCAAGTAGTCACCCTTACTCATCGTCCAAGATTTCTTCTTCAACTGCTGACTTCTTTCTCTTGGGCATGGTCATCAATTCCAATGCTTTCACTTCATCATCTGATGGCCATTTGAAGTCTTGACTACTTTGTATTTTTACCTTTTACCTATCCCATCTAGCATTAGTGATGTTCTTTACATCTACTAGAAACTTGTTGATGTCAGTTTCTACCTTGAAAGCTTCATCCAATATCTTATTGAATCCTTCTATATCCACATCTGTCCCCAAAATAAATGCCTCATCACTAGGCATTTTGCTGTCAAATTCATTCCTCCAGGCACCTAATGCCTTTACTTGATCATCATCTCCCCTTAAGAAAGGAACAAATCTATTAAAGTCATCAGAAATGAGGCTTAATCTTACCTCTATTTGATTCAATTTGCCTTTAAATAATGAGAGAGAAATATTGACCCTTTTGATCTCATCTTCAACTTCTGTCACTATCTCTAGCAAATCTAATCTCAGGACTTGCAAAGATGCTAGCTCTTCAAACAATTGTACCCTAATAGACCATTTAGTAAAATAGGGGTTTAAGATAGCCAGATGCCCCATCACCTCTGTATGCAAAGCTGGAAAATTATTATAGGCATTGAGTACAACATCAGTCTTATCCTTTAGGATTTCAATTCTATGTTGTAAAACACATTTTAATGTTCTCAAAGAAATTTCATTTCATTTCTCTCCCTCAACCTTTTCCTCAACCACTTCTTCTGACTTTGCCTTGTCTTCAATTTGCAGGGGCTGTGGTTGTACACACACATACATCACCTCATGCTTCTCTTCCAATTCTTTCATTAATATTTTTATCACCAGTTCTTGCTGGTGCCCTTGTATACAGCACAATTCTTGATCTTTTGCCAATGCACTTGTCTCTTCTAACAATGTGCTACACTTATCAGACAACTGTTTAGTTTTGTCTTCATTTAAGTGAGCCCAGTGTGTCATGATTTGGGATATTTCCAAATCCCCTGTATTC
>MU224712.1:3356761-3400282 GCA_018584345.1 Thuja plicata
TCTTTTGCCAATGCACTTGTCTCTTCTAACAATGTGCTACACTTATCAGACAACTGTTTAGTTTTGTCTTCATTTAAGTGAGCCCAGTGTGTCATGATTTGGGATATTTCCAAATCCCCTGTATTCTACATTGTCCATACCATCTGACTACCAACCATATTTTCCTGGATGTTCACCACTTGGGGCTTTTGATCCTTTGGGCATAAGCTCCACATTGCAAAAGCTTGAGACTTTGGGCTATACCCAAATCCTTTGATTACATCCCCCATCTAAACTTCACTAGCTATTTTGAGATCTGGTTGTTTTCTAATCTGGTCAATTATGAAGGCAGATGCCAAATCCCATCCCTCAACCAATAATATGCCACTGCCTAGCACCAATTTCCTGGCCTCCTCAGGTGAAATGTCCTCACTTTCAGGATCATAAGACTGTAGAGCCACTAAAGCCTCATTTGTTATGGTCTCCTTACCATCAACTGTCAGTTGAGCTCTTATCTTCTCTTTCTTGTACCATCTCAAGAATTCTTTAAACTCCTTAGTTTTAACAAAATTGTCATCATTCAAAAATTCTTGTTGATGGATCAGTCTTTCATCAACATAGGCCTTAAGAGCTAATTCAACCTTATCCTCCAAATCAGGTTGTTGCTTCTTTCCTTCCTTAATTGATTTTCTTAGGTTATGATCATATAACATATTCCCAGGTATTAGGGCTTTAGCCTTATCCCTTTTCTTATCTTGCCCCATGACTGAAGATTGACCTATTTCTAATTTATGCCTCTTAGCAGTAGGCTCTTCCACATCATCAGGTTGTGTCACCATTGTCAAATCAACAATGTGGCCCTCTATTCCCTGCAGCTGTGGCACTTTAGCAATATCTTTCTGTGGTGGAACATATCTAGTAGGATGTGCATAATCACTGTCACTACTACTATCATATTCAGACTCTGAGTGATCCAGCCCTTGGGCACCTTTCTTGTCAAGAACAATCTCAAGCTATTCAGTAAGCACATAATAATTTTCTATCATGGCCTTAATCTTGTCAAAATATGGGAGATCAAGGTAAAAACCCCCAAAAGCCATCCCATTTCTCTTGATTTTTCTTCCAAGATTTAACAGCTCTTGAATCCTCATTCTCCTTATCTGAATTTCATCTTCATCCAAAATGTTTCTTGTTGCATCTTCCTCTATGCACTCACAGTGGACATTGGTATTGGGGATTGTAGGAGTATACAATTTTCTCACCCCTACCATGAAACCTTCTGGGTCAATATATCTATAAGGAGCTACCCCCATTCTACATCCTTCCAACCAATGGCCCACTGCATCAATAACACCTTTGCCAATTGTAAAATTAAAAATTCTGAATTGCCTAGGGGTCAAAGTCCCCTTCTTGTGAGGTGCAAAATGCTCATTGTCTATTAACAATAGCTGCCATATAAACTCCATTGCAGCCACTCTTGCTGGTACATAGTAAGGTAATAGATGAGGTGGGTGAATAAACCCATATACCCTGATAATAGTATAATTTTCTTCCAAGAATAAATCACCCCAATTATGTTTTCCTTCCCACTTATCCGTGTAGTCACATGGCCTAAGCAGTTGCATAATTTTTAGTGGGACCCTTGCCTTGCTAATGCCTAGATTTTGTACTATTGGATATACAATACAATTCTGAAAAGCACAATAATCACAGTCCTTAGATGTGTAATTCCAAACCCTCACCCAAAATTGGATAGGATTAGGTCCTTCCTGGTAAAACCTCTGGGGGGCCAAATCATCCACATCCATGATCACAAAATTGAAATGCAATAGGAGATGCATAAGGATGGAGTAGTGTAAGAACTTGGGCTCCTTCTCCTTTGGATCTTTCATCTTCTTCTGAGTTGCAATGAAACCCTCATGCATGTCATCAATAATATGCTATATGTAATCATAACTAGTGTTAGAGTGGACCTCTTGTAGATCCAGCACCATCATCAAAATGCCCACATTGATCTTCTCTGCTTCTCCATCTATCCCTAGCACTCTATATAGGGCATAGGTGACATACTTAATGTAGAAGTGTAGATCCTTGTAGTAATATGGGCTTGTCCCAGACATAGGATCTAAATACTTCCTCACCTCCTTCAGCATATGTTTCTACAACTGGCCTCTAGCAATACCAGGCTTCAAACTATATCTCTGTGTCTGCTTTGTCATGTCAATTTTGGTAGACATAGTGCTATATAAGCCAAAGACTTGCATGAATGAATTTCTATTTAGGATCAGCAGGGCAGTGACATCATTCCTTTTAATTGTTTTGGACAAAACATCATAATGACTGGAAAGATCTAGGAACAAGTCTACATCTACGTAGACCTCAGGAAAAATTAATCCAAGGGTTTGACACAGGGATAGCTTTATCAGAATTCTTATAAAAATAATTGAAAAGTGAAAAACCTGTTGTTCCCAGAGTGTTAGCATCTTGTATATCACGATAATTATCTATGAGCACATTGGAATTTTCTCTTTTGTTCTGAGTTGAACCAGGAAGCAGCCTAAGGAATTCATCAGAATAATTTGTTTTTCCCTTTGCCTCCTCTTCTACCTTTTCACTTCCACCACTGGTCGAAGCTACACTGACCACTCTACTCATTTTACCATGCTTGAATCTCCTTTTCTTTACTGATACTAAAACAAATCTACCACTGAGATTCACCTACTCCCCTGTGCACAATTCTCTGGAAATAATGAACTTTAAGCAACGGAAAACCTTGTAATTCTCTGATTTTCTCTCTTTCAGAATACTTAGCTCTTCTCATTTTGAAATTCTGAGAGCAAGATGAATGCAGATGAAAACACCATCAACTCCTTATAGTAACCGTTCAAAGTACACAACTCGTAATTTGGAAAACATCAACTCTATCTTTAATTCAACATACTGCGAACTTGATTGAAAACCTAGCCATAGTTCCATGAGCATGACAGGAAATCAAATTCATAAAACTGAATCCTTAGAAAAACCTTACAAAATTCAAATGAGCTGACATGTCTTCATGCGATTCGCTAACTATCATACATCTCAGCTACCCTTTTTGTACAGTAATCAAAATCTAAGCCTGTCATTGGTCGATGAGTGATTCACACTGTCATATCAGATACTGTCACCTTTTCTTAATATTTGGTATTAGGCGACCATGCAACTGCATATAATTTCTTTGTCACTGACCCCAATCCTTAACTCATGATTTTTCTAGAGACACAATGACTATACAACTTTTCTTACCTTTGTTAACCAAGGTTATCATCTGGCGATCACGCAACAATGAATAAATCAAAGTCGCCAATGGTTAGCACTAACTCACATCTTTTTCAGAGACTACGTGACTAACCGTCACTTTTAGCTTTCACGGTTATCTCTAAGTCGCTAGATGTTTTCCTTCCTTTGCAAGACCCCACGACTTCCCTTAGTCACCCGATCGCAAAATGCAAATGCTAAGTGTCAAAACCTTTCGAGACAATGCAACAGGTACTATGCCCTTTACTTCATCTGATGACTTTGTGACATACCCTTAGCTGCTGAGTCGCGAGGACTTTTCCTTTTGGACTCTTTTGTTCTTAGACTTTGTGACCACCATAGGATCTTTTAATGACTTTATCTGACGGCTATCGCCAAATCACCAAGAAATCCATTATACCCTTAAAATATTCAAAGACTTTGCGACAAATAGAAGCCCCTTAATGAGTCTCGTAGTCACTGAATAAGCTTTTACCTCTTGGCGATCATGCGATAAGTCTTTGAAATCCACTTACCTTTTGACACATGTCTCATTGCATAATGAAAAGCTAAGTCATCTCCTGAATCTGGCAACCACCCTACTATGCTTTATCCCAAACTGCATATGGTTAGTCGCAAAGTCTCAAAAACTTTTACTTTATTAGCATCCTTTCTGGAGACAATGTGACTAAAGCTTTGCATAACTTTCTTAACCTCAGACAGAATTAGTGATTATGTGACATAAAGAGATCTCAATGTCTTGTGATAAACCCTTAGCTGCTGATAATTTCCTGCTTCATCATGACCTATCTGTGGGTCCCTTCATATATTGCTGGCCTGTTTACTGATCCCGCAACTATGCGATACAAACTAAATCGTGAAGTATGGAAATGCCAAAGGAATATTCTAATGTTGAACGAGGCTACGTGACATAAGCTAATCGCCAAGTCTAGGAGAAAAAGGGAATATTCCATTGAAGTTATGCGACTAGGCGATCAGAATATAACACATGACTTAAGTGGATCAAAAAGGTAATAGAGAAACATAAGCAAAAAAGACCTTAGGGTTTCTTTTCAATTCAGAACACCAAACAAGACCTAGGGTTTCAAGGTTTTTGCACATTCTCATAGATTCAGACTTGAAAACCTAAAAAATTCAATAGGGAAAAGGCATATGAACTGAGAGACTTCTGATTTAAACACAAAACCAGAGAGAGAAGACCACAAAAACTAGGGAAACAAGCCAAAACCGGGAATACAACCAACAAAGCCTAAAGAGGAGGTTAATATGAAGCAGATTCTAAATGCCATAAAATATTTGAATCCTTGAGAGAATAGGAATAATAGGGCTCCCAATAATTATAATCCATCCTTTAGTAATTTTAATAGGAAGCCAAAGATGCAAAATTATCCATATACCACCCAGTGGAAGAAAGGAAAATATATTCTCCCACAAAGGAAAGACAAGCATGATGATAAGACTCATGATCCCCTACAAAGGAACTCTATTAACATGTGTGATGATGTTTCATGGTGTACAACTTGTCAATCCCCACACAATCCTAACTATTGTGATGTTTCCTTGAATATATATGTAAATGAAGTACAACAAGAGGGGGAAGAAGAAGATGAATTGAATGATGAGAGTGGTTGTACAATGACTTATTCAAACTTGAGGTGTGAAGAGGAATCTGATGATGAAACTAAAAACCAAGATATGGTTCCATCTGATGAAGAAGAACATATTGATAAAATAAGGTGTAATTATCAAAGAATTAAAGAACCTATTATATTAAGAAGATATTCAGATGAAGAGATTGCAAAAATCACTGTAGACATGGTAACTCAAGAAAGAAGTAATTAAAATTTGAGAAATAAGACAGTTGGTAGTTGTGATGGAAATCAATCTAGTAATTTTATTAAGGAAAACAAAATGGACACTAAGTAGACACAAGAAAAGAAAAAGTTGCTGAAAGTGTCAAAGGAATAAAGTGTTGATGGGACTTTGTGACCGGTCTCATCAACAAATGTAAGTTGTCATCGGGTACCGGGGTACTTATTTTCTCCTTCCACTTTCTTTTTCTTGATCCTGTGGCTCTGGAGGTTTAAGCAGACTCCCATAGAATTGGACCCTTACGAGTGCTCCTTGGACACACCCTCTCAAAGTTTCTATGACTATTATTAATGATGCGGTGACTCGCATCCTCAATGTCATCTTTGTGCGGTGCAGATTCTCAGGGTAGCGCCTCTCTTATCTTTCCTACCGGATCAAAATTGCTTCTGGTATGGTGGAATTCCACTAGTCCCAGACTCTTTAAATCATTGCCAACCTCCTTGGCTGCTGTGAGACTACAAGAATAGTTCACACAAGTAAACGGGAATGGATTGATATGACCTTTTTCAAGGCAAATAATGCGTGGAGCTCCAAGATTTTCCTGCAGAACTCCAAAAGAATAATACTATCCCCGCAATGTCTAAGGAGTAGGTAGGGTTTCCTAGAGAATCCGGTCACCCAAATATAAGTATGTTATATGAATTGAAAAAAATAATTTTCGTAAGTGCTTACCAAGTTCATCGCCTCCTATGACAACCAGTACCCAATGTCCCGAGTAAGTGTCACAATGTTGTGGTAGATGAACGCATCATTTACCCTGCAAATATTGTGGAAGTTGAGTTACAACTAAACCTGGGGATAATGCTCCCATGGAACCAACTGGTCAGGCCCATTCCCAAGAATGCCCACTATCCGCAAACCCCAAAAGTGAGTCTCTATTGGGCTAGTGCCCATAATACAAATGAAGTCATTTAGAACTTTGAGTTCGGAGGAAATTCTTCAACTAGGAGTCTACATGGTTGGTGATGATGATCGCCTAGTTAAAGGTCTAACTGTGGGTGGTGATGTAGTGGAGAAAAAAATACATCCATGCAAAAATGTCTCTGGCATGGGCCTCTCCGAAGAGCCTGTACAAAAATATGATTCCTTCCTGAATGCACTCTTTAAAGTCACCGTGGGAAATATCCAGCTTCATCTTCTTATAGTCCCTTCTCGGGGACTTGAGCCAGCAAGTATTGAGATTTTTCTGGGAGAGGAGGGAGATTTCCTTGAACTCCTTTAGTGATACGAACTGGGAGATAAAAATGGCTCCCTTGAACTGGGGGATCCCTAGCCTAGAAGAAAAAGTAGCGGCATCCAGATTGACAATGGCCACTGGGTAGTGCAATGGTAGAGGGTCAGCAAGAAAAACAACCTAGATGGGGGCATTGTAAAGCATTCCCAAATGAAGGATCAGCTCTGATGCTTGCACTAAGCAGGGGATACTTGGAGCTTTAATGATGCCGGAGGTAGCCATGTTCTTTGCCATATCATCTCCGGCAACCCTCTATTGGTACATAGTTTGGACAAGGCTTTGCATTTTAGCCCATAGTCCGGGCTCGGTATCTATGATTTCTTGCAGCTTGGAATACACTTTGGACCCCACAAGAACACCCTCCCTTGGGTATTTGGAGGTTAATGGAAGTTTGGCAAGCATCTTCTCTACTTTTCTTTTCATGGCCACCCGAGTAGAGGTAGTTGGAAGTTCCAAACTTCCAGGAGGAGTTGTTACTTCAAACATGTTGATGGATTACATGCAACCTACAAGAATGGACAATTTTCAATACATATAATGTGACAACAATACATTTTATGGACTCCGGGGAATTCACCACCATCTTTCTCTTGTTCAAAGAATATTAGTATGCATCAAAATTTGGGAATACCAAAGTTAACAAGGATCAAATTCTGACCGCCTAGAGCCTCCGGGGTATCATTTTAGGTGAAAAAAATGGGATGAAGACCCAAGGATTTCTCAGCATCTAGAGTCCAGGGAAACTAGTCATTGTCGACATGATCGGTAGTGAGCTGTACTTGGCTGACATGGGTTGTCACGTGGGCATGTGGTAATGGGAGTAATAGAAATAACGGTGACAACTATCTGAACATGCAAGGAAATGAATGCCACTTGGGACAATTTGAATTCTTTTGCATGGGGAATTAAACCTGCCATTAAGATTGACATGATGGAGGAGAGAGAAAACTACAATAACTCAAACAGGCAAGGTGTCAAGTTTGAACTAGGCGGGCACCATGAGGGTGAGCTCAACAAATTGGGTTAAAACATGAAATGGCATAGTGAGCTTGCCATAAAATAGGAAGGATATACATTAATATACACCAACTATAGACGGTCGTAGCACAACTCATAGGACAACCTAAGAACAACCTATATACAGCCATTTGCAGATAATTACAAAATGTACAGAGTATATACAAGTTATTTACACTAATTTTACAACTGTGTAGAGGGAAGACAACCCTCTGGTAGAGCTATCCCACCAATGGGAGGTGACAACAGACAAGCAAGAATAGAACAGAAACAAAATAGAATGGAAACGAAAACCCAACAAATAGAAAGCACAACAAGTGAGACAAAGAAAAAACTAGGAAGAACAAAAACAAAGGAAGAGAGCCAAAGAGCCTACCTTAAAACACGGAGAATGCTGGGAGGATGAGCATGGAGGTTCTCTACAAGTGGTTAACCTTGAAAGGACCACAAACACAACATTGTTAATCCTTTTTCAAGCACTGTTAATCACTGAGATCAACTCACACTTAATCATTGTTTGATCACCTTAATTTCTCTAGTAATCACTCTAGATAATTTGTTCATGGTAAAGTGTGAAAGTGACAGGTGAAACCTATTTATACCACGAGAGTAAATAAATCTTTCTTTGTTCCTTCTGCAAACCTTGAGAAAGGCAAACCTCCAGACTCCAGGCATGGGGATTCCATGTGTATGTCATAAATTTGGCCTTGTTAACTCACCATACACTTCAACATAGTCCTTCTTCACCAGATACACACAAGACTGAATATGAGATTATTCATCTTGTCTTCCTGCATGATTCGACCTGTTGCCTTCTATCTAGATGGGGTTTTTGAAATAGCTCTCAGAACGAGAGTCTCACAACCATAGACCAATCTAGGAATGAAGGATTTTTCTCCATGAATGCAATACAATGCAATATTATTATAAGAAATGAAATATGTGAGATTAATCTAAGAAATGATTTCAATGCAATTATTCTAGAAATTGAAACTATCTTATTACAATAATGAAATTACTCTATATGAAATTATCAAGAAATGTGACAATAATTCAGTATTCTAACAATGCATGAAAATGAGTGGGGGCTTGAATGAGAGAATGAGAGTTCTTTTATAGACTCAGAGGTGATCAAAATAGAAACTTTCCTCTTTGAAATAAACTAGATAGAAAAGCCACTTAAAATTAGAAAGCTTTATTGAAAAGAATTCAATAAATTATTTTTCTCTTTGCTTTAACTGTTTTCTTCTTTGATTTAATTATGTTTTATTTGAATTTAATTGTTTTCTTTCTCTTTAAAGCACAATTAATTCAAAGATTCTATTTATGAATAGAAGAAAGATTTTTGAGATATTATCCAATTAATTAAATAAATATGACCTCATAATTGTTTTTTCTCAATTATCTGAATAATTAAATTCAATTATTGAAATGAGGATATTTATTTAATAATTAAATATTATTTAATTCCTTTTTCATGTGTCTTCAACTAAATAGGGTGAATTTAATTTAATTAAAGTGCTAGGACTTTATTAATTAAATTAATTTGATCATAAGGTTTGTTTAGCCAATAAATATTTAGGAATTAAACATAATGTATGATTAATGCAAATTTAGGATTTTCTGCATTTGACACTTAGGTCGAGTAGAGTCAGTTAAAACTGAAAATTGCCTAATACAATAGGACTTTGATGTCTAGAAGAGTGACAAATGCAACAAAACTGGTTAGGGTTGCAAGGTGCCAATTTTTGGGTGTTACACCATGCAACTGCATCCTCTAGCAAAAGAGGAAATGGTGACAGAGAAACCCAAAGTCTGGGATCTAGCTGGAACAAAGAAGACAAACACTTCAGGACCAGGCCCTAGAGCAAAGAGAACCAAAAAGAAAAGAAAACAACCCTCACAGAAGAAAAGGCCAGAGTAAGACAAAGAGAAAAAGAAACAAAGTCAAAAGAGAAAGGGGACCAAACATATTTCCCACAAAATGTAGGGACGGGTATGCAAGAAATAACAAATGGCGACTCACTCGGAAAAATGCCTTAGTGCATTTGAGGACTTTAGAATCTCTTGTTATAAAAACTGGAACTTATCTTTACCTGGAGCGTTCTTCTTGCAAGGTGCAAAGTGTCTAAGAAACTCTGACCCATCATTGATTCAATATTTCAGTCTTTCGTCAATTGTGAAGTGTGTGCTTTGAAAGAAAATCAAGATGATGATTTCTGGGAGAAGTAGAGAGGAGGCACTGAGTACATCAAACCAAAGTCCTCATATTTTGTACGTTTCCCCCGGATACTAGAATTCTCCATTATTTAGTTCTTTTGTTTTCTTTTGAAGATGGGAAGGTGGTACTTCTTTCACCATGAACCTTAAGCTTAGCTAATTTTCATGGCGGTACTTCTTTCACCTTTCCACCTAATTCATATTGCCAAATAGGAGAGAATGTTCCAGACCCAACATATTTTATGATTTTTCAGGCTTGGCAAATAACCAGTGCAACTGATCTGCCATCAAGGACCATACGATTACTTGCTTCTTAGATTTTCTGTTAACCGATGTCCAGACTTTTAAGATATGAATCTGATGAAGATTAATCATAACCTGTTACTATACACACAAAAACAATTCAGAGTGTGGACAAATTCCACCATGCTAACAATAGATTCCAAACTTCCCAAAATGCATAAGGTTCCATTCCAGGGACTAGATGTCATGCAAGGCATACCTATCTACAATAAGAGGGAAACACGCTGGGAACCCGAAAAACAAACACAAAAGAAAACTCAAAAAAAAAAGCAAAAAAGAAACAAGGAAGGAGGTCCTGAAGGACAATTGACAAACTTTTTACAAGGCCAAAGTACTCCTGAGGAGCATCGGGAAAGATATTTACAAGCTAGAACTTTACATATAGTACAACTTCAGAAAAAATTACCACCTTCCTCATTCTAAATAGTGCTTAACAAACTATCCATGGACAGGAAATGGGATGGCTTCTCTAGTCATAGTACTAAGGCAATAAGTATTGTCCCTGTAGATCTCAGATATGGTCTGAGCCAAAGCCTTTGAAACTTGGTGTGCTTCCCTTTCTTTTCCCGGGCCTTGTCCCACAGAAGGACCAGGTCTGAAATTTGAATTGGCCTTATATTGGGCTCTTTGGTCAAACTATCATTTAACTACTGCTTGATGATGCGCGAAGTGTTCTAGCATCACATCTCTTTGTTCTTCCATTCTCACCAGGTCCTGAAGTTGAACCTCCACAATGTTGTCCCGGTTGTTAAATTCTTTCATAACCTATAAGACTAGGATTTGTAAGTTGATAGAGAATACTAGATTTTGGCCATAAACCAGATGAAATGGGGAAGTCCCTAGGGCTTCCTTTATTCTAATACAATCTTCCCAGAGGGAAAATCTAATATTTTGTTGCCAGTCCTGGGGGTTTTGTTCTAACAGATGTTTGATCACCCCTAACAGATTTTTATTAGTGGATTTAGCTATACCATTACCCTGGGGGTAGTAGTTGCTGGAGAACTTTAAGGCGATCTTTCTCTTGTAGGTCCATTCAAACAAGTGTACTAAAGAAAATACTGAACCATTATCACACACTATAGCGAATGGCATTCCAAAATGGGTGACTATGTTTTCTTCCAAGAATTTGATAACTACCTCCACTGTATTGTTTTTGTAAGGATTCGCTTCAGACTACTAGGTGCAGTAATTGATAGCAATAAAAATATATCGGTGATTGGCGGATGAGTTGGGGTTGATTTCCCTAATAAAATCAAACACACATTGGGAAAAAGGTCTAACTTTAAAGATCGGCTACAAAGGCATGGTCGGGTTCCGCTCATGATGTGCCACCATTTGGCAAGTATGGAATCTCCTAACATGTGTGTAGATAGCCTTAAAGATGCAAGTCCAATAGTATCCGGCCTGGAGAATATGGTGGGTAGTGGTGTCAATTGAGCCATGCTCGGTTCCAAACTTCCCATGATATTCTATGTGTGATGAACTCCATTGTGTAAGTTTGGCATTCTATGTTTGGAGTTCCTTCCGCCGTCGCTCTGTATAGTCCCTGACTTCAAGACTATCCTCATGGGTTGAATTTCTAGGTCATATTGTTGGAGGATGGCCAACCATTTCCCTCAGGGTTCACCCATATCACTCTGCAGTAGTAGATATTTCACAGCCTGGTCTTAGATGATAGCATACAATTTGCTCCGAGGAATATAGTGCCAGAATTTCTTCACAGCCCAGACAATAGCAAATGCCTAATTTTCCAGGGATGAATATCAGACTTCAGAATTCTTGAAGGGGGAGCTCATGAAAGTGAGAGGTCATTCTTCCCCTTCAAGTTTCTAGGTTAGGACTATTTCTATGGAATGCGGTGAAGCAAAGGAGTATATGTGGAATGGGAGGGAATAGTCCAAACTTGTTAGGACTGGTGCCTCCACTATGGTCTACTTGATCTAAGCAAATGCTCACTTCTCTTTGGGGCTCCACTCAATCTTTGTGTCTTTCTTCATCATTTCATTGAGTGGTTTGATGATCTTAGTGAATCTAGTAATGAACCGCTGGACTAAGTTTATCTTTCTGAAGAAAGACCTCATTTCTTTCTTGCTATCAGACATCTGTAGATTCAATAGTGCTTCAACTCTCTCAGGGTCAATGGATATACCCTTCTCGGATATGATATGCCCACACAGCTTCCCTTCAGTGACCCTTAATACACATTTCTTAGGGTTAAGGGAAATTCTATACCGGCGACATCTCTCACAAATTTGGGTGAGGTGGACAGAGTGATCATGCCTGTCCCGGGAAAAGACTGTCAAATCATCCATGTAGATGATTATGCATTGATTTAATAGGCCTTCGAACACAATGTCCATAGCCTTTTGAAAATTTTCCCCTACATTGATAAGGCCAAAGGGCATTCTCTAGTATGCAAACATTCCCCACTTGGTGGTGAATGTCATTTTTTCTCTATCTTCATACTTGACCATGAACTAGTTGTACCCAGAGTACCCATCCAGGAAGGACATCATTTGGGATCCGTTCATGATTTGTAATACCTCATCCAATGAGGGGAGACGGTGATTATCCTTCTTAGATGCCTTGTTCAAATTGAAAAAATCCATGCAAAGGCGGATCTCACCACTTTTCTTTCTTACAGGGATGAGGTTGGCAACCCAAGTTGTGTGCTGGATAGGGAAGATAATCCAGGCTGATAGCAGTTTCTAAACCTCCCGATGAATCAGAGGTTTGATAAATGGGTTTACTGGTCTTTGCTTTTTTCTGAAAAGGCTTAACATCTGGTTTTAGTGGGATGGTATGGGTCATGATGGATGTGTCATAAGTTTTCAAATCCTCATACCCCCACACACGTTAATGTATTCTCAGAGAATTGCGAGAATCTTCTCCTTCTCCTCTAGGGAGCAAGAGGCGCTAATATGCACAAATTTTTCTTCACCAGCCTAGCCGATGTTGACCTTTTCAAATTTTCCTCTCTTAAAGGAGGATGATATCTTATCTTGGCCCTGAGGGTCCAAGTCAAAGATACGCTCTAGCGCTACCATCCCCTTTGGGATGGTGTTTGTTGGCAAGTTGATAATCCCATCATCTTCTTCACCCTGCCTGGTATCATCATGATCTCTTTCTTCCACTATTTGATCCTTGAAGACCCCAACATTGGACATGGCCAAAATATGTTGGTTATCCTTAAAAACCTGAAAGTGGGTGATATTGTCTGGATTAGACGGGGTGGGGACCATCTCAACAGAGAACTTTTAGAGCCGTGAGCTAGCCATTGGCTCAAGGGTGCTAGCAGACATGAAAAGGGTGTCTAGAACATAATTTATTTTCTAAGGAATAATATTGATGCTGAAAGAATCAAAATCTTCAATGAGGCTCCATGCTCGGTTGTGGTATGTGGCCAACCTTTTTTTTGTGATAGGTATATTGGCTCCATACCTACTTAATGATCAACTCCGAATCACCCATTTCCCAAAGGTGGGTGATTCCCTTTCTTAGTGTCAATAGGAGTCCAAGGACTAAGGCATCATACTCTATAACATTATTTGTGTAGTTAAAATGTAGCTTGTAAGATGCAAGGAAGGATTTCCCCCATGGGTTGATCAAATCCACTCTGGCCCCACAACCTTATTTAGACCGGGACCTGTCAAACTTCAGAGTCCACAAGTCATTGTTTGTTCTCTTAATCTGGGAAGATGAAGTAGTGTTTGGATTGATTTTGGGAGGTTTGGGAGGATTTTCCTCTGGCACTGATGGTGCGTGGGTGAGGTTTACCTTTGGGGAACTCTGTAGTTGGGATTCCTAGATAGGCATCACCTTAGGCATACCGCCGTAATGATTGTTGGGTCTAGAAAAATCTTCTTTGTGCTCTTTCTCTTGGACGGCATTGATATGGTGGTTAGAAGTGGTGATGTGAGGCTCACACTCTAGTTTAGAATGTTTTTTATAATGCACCCAGCACCAAGTGCCAGACAAGAGTTTAGCAATAGTTGTTGTGTTACCTTGTGAGTTAACCTCACCTCTCAATTTTTCATCTTGGTCCTGAATTCTATGAGAAACTAGGGAATCCTCCCCGGGGGTAAAATCAATTGTGAGGATATCAAGGGGTCGGTACACCCCGGGGGAAGTCTTAGAGAAAAGGAATTCATTCACCCTCCTAACTTTAGTGAGGGTCTATTTCATCCTGCGTTCACTTTCTACCCGGATTTGGTTAGACTTCCTCTCTTAGGGGAGCCACAAGTGGGAGAAGTCCATGGAGAAATACCCATTTATGGCCTTAGACCAATTCTTACTTAACAACATCCTATAAGTTTCAAGGATGTCCACCACTTGGATGTTTATTATGCTTGATATCCAGGGGTCTTGGATGAGCTGAATCTAGATGTTCTTCAGCTCACCTACAATTTTTACAATAGTTTTGTCTAGTCAGACTACTACGCCTTTGGATGGGGTGGGAAAGAGTCTGATCTTCTAGCATGTAGATAAAGGCACGATGTTGCCCGAAGCACCAAAGTCTACCAAGCAGTTGTGTAGGTTCTTCCCTTGTATGTTCAAACCTAGTATGAAGGGAAGATCCTCTGTGTTCCCCTAGAAGACAGCCGTGTTAGTATCATCAAAAGTGATAGTCTTAGGTGGGCAACTAACAGCTTCCAAGTTTTCCAAGAGCTTCAAAAGGGACTTCTTCTACTCAGGACAATTCAGGAAAACCTCCATAAGATTCATGGAGGTGGTGGTTCTTTCTAATGCCTTAGTGATGTCAAACCTCTCCCTGGGTAAGATTGGATTCCCTTGGCTGGATCCTTAGCTTGGTTAGAGCCAGGCCCTTTTGGTGGGAAGGGATGATCAATTGTGTTGTGTTAGGGAGGGGTATCATTGTTAGGTGTCAACATGTAAATTGGTCCTTTACCAGCCTGACTCTATGTGTTATAAGGAGTCCACGGGCTGGTGAAGGCATTAGCCTCAAAGGCTGGGATAGATTCATCAAAGAACCCCTACAGTTCGGGCTCTTCTTTGTCCTCTTTGTCTGTCCCAAAGAAGATGGTCTCAAAAGTGAAGGCACTGTGAGTAGGCTCTTGTGTGGATTTTTCTAAGGGAGTAGGATGGATAGGTTGCTATCTATCTAACTGGGAGATCATGATGACCTTCTCTAGTGTGGTGCAGTTCACCTCAGAGTGAGACCTGGTGTCGTGCAACCTACACCAATTGGTCATGGGGTGGAATTCCACAAGTTGCACAGAATGACTAGGTCCAACACCACACTCAGTGATGTTTTGGTTTGGAGGAGGACCTTCAGTGTTTTCATTGTTGTTCCATTATTGTTGATTGGGTAAGGGTCCATTATTGTACTTTCTTCCTCTGTGATTGGTATTTCATTGTCCAGAGAAAATATTCCCTCTTTAGGAATTAGTATTATGGGGCGCAGATGGCCCCACCTTTAATTGTCCCATGTCCATAGTTAGGGAGGACACTAGTCACCGAAGGGATTCAACCTTGGTGGACAGCTAGGTGTTCACATCACAATGTGACTGTTATTGTGGCTGGTTCCCCTGGAAAGTGGTAGCAGCTCCCAGAGTTGAGGACTGCAATCTTCCAGCCACAGGCGACTGGAAGAAGGGTACTCCAGAGGGTTGTGTCAGTGGTTTTTGTATTTGTTGCAGCTGGTTAAAGGGAATAAATTCTAGAGATGGTATTGTCTGGGTTTACGATGGGTAAATGTACCAGGCTTGTTGGTCTATCAGTGGTGGTGGGTCCATGGCCATCATTGGGAAACCCATTGCTAGATTGGGGTTGTATCCCCCGGTGTAACAATTTTTTCCAGTTATCATGTTGAAAGGTGTGTTCTGTCCAATTCTACCGAGATCTTTGCTCAAACCATGGGAAAACTCCAGGGCCAAGTTGTAAACTTTTTCCAGAGTATCCCGATCATTCACGATGGTGGTTCTCCAAAGGAGAGTGGCAAAAATGGGGTCTAGACCATTCAGGTATGTTTGGATGGTGATGTCCATGGATGGGATGAAGGGGCCCATGCACCACTTCAAGGTGCATTGGAACCGATGGTTGAATGTGGCAAGGGGTTCATTCGGGTTGTTCCTGATGGAGATAAAATTGTTGTGGGACCACATCGGGTCCACGTGAATGCAGAAGGCCGCTAGGAAGGCATCTTTGATATCCATCCAACTGTTGATGGAGTTGGCCGACAGGTTGAGGTACCAATTTAGCTCATTCTGTCCTAAGAACAGAGGGAAAATCTGGGTCACAACGTCCTGATGTTGGATTTGGTGTCATTTCATGGCATCTTTGTAGGCCTAAAGATGTTCTTCTATAATTCTATGGCCTAAATGCTCATATCTGGGGTAGATCTTCTCTAGATGCGGAGGAAGATTGTTGGTAGTGCTAGGGAATTGTCCCATGGGAGACTGAGTATTAACAAAGTAATTTTCATTGGGGGTGTTAGATTTTGGCTAGGTAGAACGTTAGTCCCTACAGTTATCTGAGGAGCTTGGGTATTCTAAGGTGTAGAAAATCTCCAGAAAAGGTTGGCACGTTGTTTGGTCTTTAGGGTTCTTTTCTTTCGAGTAGGAGGCTCAATTTCAACAAACTTTTTGGGGTTTGGGTCTGATCAAAGGATTCTTTCAAAGCATGTGGGTGAAAAAGACCCAATCTCGCTAAAAGATTGATTCCTAAAACTATGGCTTGGGGAACCCTTAGGCGGCGTAAAGTCCAAATCTTTCGAAGGGGATGAGTTCATGCCCTCCTTCTAGCACTATTTTCTATTGACGAGACTTTGTGACCAGTCTCATCAATAGATGTAAGTTGTCACCAAGTACCAAAGTACTTTCTTTCTCCTTCCCCTTGCTTTTTCTTGATCCTATGGCTCTGGAGGTTGAAGCAGACCCCCATAGAATTGGACCCTTATGGGTGCTCTTTGGACACACCCTCTCAAAATATCTATGACTATTATTAATGATGCGGTGACTCACATCCTCAATTCTTAAGTTATCCAAGGTGTCCCAATCCACCGGAGGGATATCTAACTTGTTGATCTCTTATTCTTTATATGATGGGTCCTCCATAGGCCCATCATTCATAAAATCCTTTAGGAAACTTCAAAGGATGAGGGCTTCATTAATCCTTTGGACATTTGGGAGTACTGTCGGGCCCAGAGATCAAAGCTATCCTGGAGATTTGTCCAAAAATTGTCAATGTCATCTTTGTGTGGTGCAGATGCCCAGAGTAGCGCCTCTCTTATCTTGCCTACCGGATCAAAATTACTTCTGGTATGGTATAATTCCGCCAGTCCCAAACTCTTTAACTCAATGTCAGCCTCCTTGGCTACTGCAAGACTACAAGAATAGTTCCCACAAGTGATCAAGAATGGAATTGATATGACCTTTTTCAAGGCAAAGAATGTGTGGAGCTCTAGGATTTTCTTGTAGAACTCCACAAGAATAATCCTATCCCCGCAATGTCTGGGGAGTAGGTAGGGTTTCCCAGAGAATCCAGTCACCCGAATGTAAGTATGTTTCTAGAATTGAATAAAATAATTGTCATCAGTGTTCACCAAGTTCATCACCTCCTGTGAAAAATGGTACTCGGTGTCTCGAGTAAGTGTCAAAATGTTGTGGTAGATGAATGCGTTGTTTACCCTACAAAAATTGGGCAAGCTGAGTTCCCACTAAACCTAGGGATAATGCTCCCATGGAACCAACTGGCCGGGCCCATTCTTGAGAATGCCCACTATCTTCAAACCCCAAAAAGTGGGTCTCTATTGGGCCAGTGCCCACAATACATATGAATTCATGTAGAACTTTGAGTTTCAGAGGGCATTCTTCGACTAGGAGTCTACATATTTAGCGATGATGGTCACCCAATCAAAGGTCTAACTGTGGGTGGTGATGCAGTAGAGAAAATAATACATCCATGCCAAAAAGTCTCTGGCATGGGGCTCTGCGAAGAGCCTGCAAAAAAATATGATTCCTGCCTAATTGCACTATTTAAAGTCACCGCGGGGAATCTCCAGCTTCATCTTCTTATAGTCCCTTCTCAAGGACTTCAGCTAATGAGTATTGAGATGTTGTTGGGCAAGGAGGGAGATTTCCTTGAACTCCTTTAGTGATATAGAGTGGGAGATAACAATGGCTCCCTTGAACTGGGGGATCCCCAACCCTGAAGAAAAAGTGGTGGCATCTAGATTGACAATGGTCGCTGGGTAGTGCAATGGTAGAGCATCGGCAAGAAAAAAAACCTTAGTGGGGGCATTGTAAACAATTTCTAAATGAAGGATCAGTTCCGGTGCTTGCACCGAGTAGGGGAAACTTGTAGCTTTAATGATGCTGAAGGTGGCCACATTCTTCACCTTATCATCTCTGACAGCCCTCTAACGGTACATGGTTTGGACAAGGCTATGCATTTTAGCCCATAGTTTGGGCTCGGTATCTATGATTTCCTATAGCTTGGAGTCCACTTTGGACCCCACAAGAAAACCCTCCGTTGGGTACTTGGAGGTTAATGAAAGTTTTCCGAGCATCTTCTCTGCTTTTGTTTTTGCGGCCGCCTTAGTAGAAGTAGTTGGAAGTTTCAAACTTATAGGAGGAGTTGTTACTTTAGAAATGTTGATGGATTACCTGCAACCTGCAAGACCAGAGAACCATTAATACATATAATGTTACAAAAAAACATTTTATGGACTTCGGGGAATTCACTGCCATCTTGCACCTGTTCAAAGAATATTAATATTCATTCAAATACTAGAATACCAAAGTTAACAAAGATCAAATTGTGACCAACTCCTAGAGGCTCTAGGGTATCAGATTAGGTGACATAAATGGGATGAAGACCCAAGGACTTGTCAGCATCTGGAGTCTGAGGAAACTAGCCATTATCAATGTGACCAGCAGGGGGCCGTACTTGATTGACATGGGTTGTCACGTGGGAACGTGGTAATGGGAGTAATGGAAATAATAGAGAAAACTATCTGAACACGGAAGGAAATGAATGTCACTTGGACCAATTTTGAATGCTTGTGCATGGGGACTTAAAACCACCATTAAGACAGACATGACATAGGAGATAGAAAATGCCATAGCTCGAACAGGCAAGGTGTCGAGTTTGAACCAAGAAGGCACCATGAGGGAAAGCTCAACAAATTGGGTTAAAAAGTGAAAGGGCACGGTGAGATTTCTATAAAATAGGAAGGATATACATTAATATACACCAACTATAGAGGGTCAAAGTGCAACGAGGGTCAAAGCACAACTCGTAGGCCAACCTGAGAACAACTTATATAAAAGCATTTACAGATAATTAAAAAATGTACAGAGTATATACAAGTTATTTATAATAATTTTACAACTACCCAGAGGGAAGACAACCCTCTAGCAGAGCTGTCCCACCAATGGGAGTGATAGCAGACAAGCAATAATAGAACAAAAACAAAAACCCAAAAACCAGAATGCACGACAAACGAGACAAAGCAAAAACTAGGAAGAAAAAAATGAAGGAAGAGAGCCGAAGGGCCTACCTTAAAATGCAGAGAATGCAGGAAGGACAAGCATGAGAGGTGCTCTACAATTGGTTAACCTTGAAAGGACCATAAACACAACACTATTAATCAGTGTTCAAGCACTATTAATCACCAAGAGCAACTCGCACTTAATCACTGTTTGATCGCCTTAATCTCTCTAGTAATCACTCTAGATAATTTGTTCATGGTAAAGTTTTAAAGTGACAAGTGAAACCTATTTATACTGTGAGGGTAAAAACATCCCACTTTCTTCCTTCTGCAAACCTCAAGAAAGGCAAACTCCCAGACTGCGAGCCTGAGGATTCCATGCAACTGCATCCTCTAGCAAAAGAGGAAATGGCGATAGAGAATCCCAGAGTCTGGGATCCGGCTAGAACGAAGAAGAAAAACACTCCAGGATCAGGCCCAAGAGAAAAGAGAACCAAAAATCAAATAAAACAACCCTCATGGAGGAAAAGGCCAGAGAAAGAGAAAAATAAACAAGGCCAAAAACAAAAAGCGAGACCCAACATTTTGCCGACAAAATGTAGGGAAGGGTATGCAGGGCATAACATTAAGGTTCAGAAATAGGGTAAATATAATGGTCCAAGTGTTTTATATAAAGTAAAAATAGTGATGCCAGAGATAAATGTTTCTCCTCTTCAAAATGATAAAAAAATAATTGATCCAAGCTTAGCTACTCAAGTTTAAGGTGAAAGTATTGTTACTATAAAACAATACATCTTATATATAAAATATACCCCTATTGATATGGGTCAATTGTTATCACAAATCACTATAAAGGTTCCACTATTGGAGATGATGAGGATTGAGGAACATAAAGAAAAGACTTTGTCATGGGTAAACAACATTTCTTCCAGAAGGATTCAGAAGGAAGAAAAGACTGAGAAAATCATAACTATAAAGATAAAATTGATAATAAAGGGAAATAATGAGAAGAAATTGTTTCAAAAATCCCTCAGATCTATTTGAATATAAATCATGTAAACACTCCCTTGGGAGTTGTGGATCCCTTTTTCTTGACTCTTGTTATCAATGGTAAGATGCTAAAAAATTGCATGATAGATTTAGGAGCATCTACTACTGTCATGCCTATAGAGATAATGAAGTCAATGGGATTGTAGGTTGATACTCCCCATGGAAGATACTAGGAAATGGATTCTAGAGAGGTATCTATCATAGGTACTATTAAAGATCTTCCTTATAGACTATATGTATGTCCATAAAATGTGCTAATAATAACTATCTTAGTGGTTGATATTCCTCCCCAATATGGAATGCTATTATCAAGAAAGTCAAGTGCTTCAATGGGAGGAAGTACTCAATGTGAATTATCTTTTGCAATTTTTGATGTTGATGGTAAAAGTGTTAAGGTATCCAAGGAAACTAGAACTCCTCACATGATTGAGAAAAATGAGGATAATAATATGAATTGTTTCTTGGACACTGATATTGGATCATTTCAAGTGCAAGATGGGAAGGTTGAAGGAGAAGGTCAGCATATGCATTTATCTAAGGAAAAGGATTTAACTTGGCAGACCAAGATGACTTATCGACTATGTACTTTCATGGTGCAAGATTGAAAGAGGGCACTGGTGCAAGAGTTTTTTTGATAGCCCCTAGTGGCAAGAAATTCAAATTTTCAATTACTTTGTTGTTCACATGTACCAATAATATTGCAAAGTATGAAGCTTTGTTAATAGGATTAAGGTTGGCCTCAAGACATAAGATAAGAAATCTTAGAGTAATTGGAGACTCTGAATTAGTAATTTCTCAAATAAGATCCAAGTATTCTTCAAAGAATAAGAGACTAAAGCAGTAAAGAAACGATATTTGGGATGAAGTGGAAAATTTTGATGCATTTGTGATTGACTGGATAGATAGAAGTCAGAACAAAATAGAAGACTTGCTGGCAAATATTGCTTTAAGGCTAGAAGATATCACATTTGCAGGAATCTCCAAAATATAGATTCAATCTAGGCCCTCCATACCAAACAATGTTGAAAATTGGCAAGTATTTGAAGATGACTTGTATATTTTGAGATTTTCATATTGTGAATAAAACTTTGGAAATAAAGAGTTGGATTTTAGTGGATATGTGGAGACCTTGGATGGTAAAGATATTATTTTTGGTAAGGATATCTTACAAATAAGGTTCCAAAGGGATCAATTGTGCTTGAGAAAGATTTTGATAATAAGGACAAGCCCTTTTCTACAAATAATGTGAACAAGCCTGAGGATTTGGAAGAGGTGAATTTAGGGACAACTGGAGCTCCTAAGAAGGTATATATTGGTAAAAATATGTCTCCTAAACTTAGAGGGTTTTTAGTTGATCTTCTCAAGAAATATGAGTATTTTTTTGAATGGTCTTATGATGACTTAAAATCATACAGAGAAGATCTCTTCCAACATGAGATATCTTTAAAAGAAGGCACAAAGCCTTTCAGACAGAAGTTAAGACCTGTTAATCGCACCCTGGAACCAAAATTGCAAGAAGAATTGGAAAGGATGAGGGATGTTGGAATTATAAAACCTATCAGACATTCAACATGGGTATCGAACTTGGTACCTGTGAGAAAGAAGAATGGAGACATAAGAAGCTATATAGACTTCATAAATTTGAATATCAATTCATTAAAGGACAACTATGGTTTGCCCAATATGGAAGCTATGCTACAAAGAGTCACTAGATCTAAATTGATGTCAATGTTGGATGAATTTTTAGAATAAAATCAGGTCATGGTCAAGGAGTCCGACCAATTCAAGACTCCATTTACCATACCATGGGGTACCTATGTATATGTCTGAATGCCTTTTGGCATATCAAATGTTGGGGAAACCTTTTAGAGAGCCCTGGATGTGGAATTTATAAATTTTATAAATGAGTTTATAGAAGTCTACCAAGATGATCTTACAACCTATTCAATAAAGGAAGATCAACATTTTGGTCATCTTGAGAAAAATTTTGTTAGAGCATTGGAATATGGGGTTTCTTTTAACCCAAAGAAGTGTGTTTTTGGAGTCATAGAGGGAAATATTTTAGGTCATATTGTATCTAAATATGGATTTAGGATTAATCCTTAATCCTAAAAGGGTATATGTAATTGATATAATCCCTCAGCCCAAGAATGTCAAAGGCATTCAATCTTTTTTGGGACAGGTACATTTGTTGAGAATATTTGTTATAAAATTTGTAGAAACCAGTATTCCTATTTCAAAAATTATAAAGAAAGGAGGTAAGGTGGAATGGAATGAAGAAGCATCTAAGGCCTTCTCACATATTAAACAAGATATAAAAGATATACCTACTTTGAGAACACCTAATTATAGTAAGCCTTTGAAGATCTTCTCATTTGATTCATACAATACTATATTTGTTGCAGTATTGTTACAAAAGAATTTGGAGGGCTTTGAACAACCTATTTCCTTTTTTGGAAAGTATTTAAAAGAAACAAAATTAAAGTATGATATCATGGAAAAACAAGCATATGATCTAGTTAAAGTTGTCAAAGCTTTTAGATGTTATTTGGTACGAGAAACTATAATTTCTTATGTTCCTAGTGCTGCTATGAAGGACATTCTGGTCTGACATGAAGTTTCGGGAAGTTGTAGATGGATAAATAGGATCCAAGAATTCAATATTTATATTTATATTACAAAGTTTCTCAGATGCCTAGGACTTGAAAAAATTATGGCTCAGAGAAATTTAGATGCTAATCATATAGACATGTTAGAAGAATAGAAAAGGCCTTATATTTTTTATATGGATTGTTTTGAATGTATAGGGATATTATTGGATACCTACAGAAAATGAGATTACCACCTAAAATGGATGAAAGTAGGAGGAGAACAGTAAAGTTTCATGTTGTTAAGTATGCAATAATCAAGGGGAAACTATGGTGGAGGAGCCATGAAGGAGTATTGCTCAAATGTGTGGACTATGATAGATCCAAGAACTTGTTGGAAAAAATGCATAATGGTGCATGTGGGGGCCATTACATGGCTAAGACTACTGCACATATGATTATAAGATCTAGTTTATGGTGGCCTACTATCTTCAAGGATGCCCATAATTATGTTAAAAGATGTGATGCTTGCCAAAGATTTGCAGGGAAGCTTAAGTTTGGTGGGAATCTTCCCTTGAAGCCTATTATAGTTGAGGAACCTTTCCAAAAGTGGGGAATGGATTTGATTGGTGAGATCCCTAACAAGTCTAGTGGTGGTAATTCATGGATTCTTGTGGCAACTGATTATTTTACCAAGTGGGTTGAAGCAATTCCCACTAAAAGAGACACTAGTAAGCTTGTGATTGATTTCATGTTACAGAATATCCTCACTAGGTTTGGGTGTCCAATGAGTATTGTGGTAGAAAATGCAATGTGTTTTAGCTCTGAGGTATTTAATGTTTTCTGCCAACAATATGGGATCCAATTTTCTTACTCTTCCCCATATCACCCATAAGGGAATGGTCAAGTTGAATCTAGTAATAAGAGCCTCATAAAGATTTTGAAGAGAGTGTTTGATAAGAACAAGAGGGCATGGGATTCAATGTTGCATGAAGCAATGTGGGCTGATATAGTGATAGTGAAAAAGGCCATTGGTTGTGCACCTTTTGATTTGGTATATGGTATTCATGCTAGGTTTCCACAAAATAACTTGTTGAAAATGTACAAATTTGTCCAAGAATATGATGAGGAGTTAGATGGTGAAATGGAGATTAGAATGGATGATTTGATACAATTGGACAAATCAAGAAGGGAAGCACATGACAAAAATATTAGGTTGCAGCTACAATGTAAGGATTTGTATGACAGAAGAACCACTGTAAGAAGTTTTGAGAATGATGACTTGGTCCCAATGTGGAATACCAAGCTAGAGGACAAAGGAAAACATGGTAAGTTAATTTGATCCTATCTGGCTAGGACCATACATTATTGATATCAAATGGGGTTATAATTCTTACATTTGAAGGATTTGATTGGAAATGTTTTGGAATTTCCAGTTCACATATAGTTCCTAAATTTCTACATCTCTTGAAGTTCTCAGTATCCATGAGCAGTAGGTTTGTACATATTACTTGTTTTTGTTGTCTTTTGTAGGTTAGTTTCCTTTCTATTAGTGGTTTTCTTATCCCTGAGATTCAGGAATCTTGTTATGCCTACAAGAGATGTACATCCCTAGTCAGAGCCACTTTTAGGTTTGTTAATTTTTTATTCTTCAATGGAGTTCCTCTAACTTCTTTCTACAATTTTTTTGGGCCTAGTTCTTAAACCCTACAAGCTATCCTTAAACCCTTGGTTCATTTCATGAAAAACCCTAAGTTCTTAAATCATGTTATAATATTGAGTTACTTTTTGATCACTTAAATTACTTAAGTCTCATGGGTTTGGATTTTCATTGAGTGGGACCACATCTTTATTATTCCCTAAGTCCTAGTTGGGTTTAATTTTTCCCTAAGTCTAATGTCCCCATGGTGAATTATTCCTTTTGACATTTGTTGAGCAGTTTCCTTTTTATCTGACAATTGGCATGATCCCTTAATCATGAGATGTCAATTTTTAATCTATCAAGGCATCACATCATGATGCCAAGTGTCCCTCCAATAGCTAGCAAAAATATCTCACACTGTCAGATCCCTTTTGATCTATTCATTGGCGTTGTTCCACAATCAAAAAATTCATGTTAGTTAAACCATCACAAAAACATGACCGAGCGCCACGTAGAAAGTGGTCGATCTTACAGAATGGTTAAGGATCCATCAAATCCAATTTTATCATACGGTTTGCATGATTTCTCTATGCCAAAGATATAGTTTGTTTATCAACTACGGGAGCACGCCCTTGCGCCACGTGGGGGTATGTGGGGCCAAAGATGCCAGGTTACTAAGGTTTTTTTTTGGATGGTTAGATCAAGGAAGATCTAATGGATGGTGTTTTACCATGAGAAAAGATGCACGGAGATTAGTGTTCAAGGCTTCATGATTTTGCGCCATGTAGAAGTTGGTGGGACTAGGTTATGACTACGGTTAAGTTAATGTTCTGAAAAATCAAGGAAGTTAATCTGCGATCACATGTATCTTGATCATGCACTGAGAGTTAAACCTCAAACAAAAGGTGATTAGGAGATATTGTTAGTAGAAACACGAGTTGGCAATGCATTTTCAAATCAGATCTTGGATCATGGGTATATTTAAAGGATATCCATGATCGTGTTTTAAAGTATGAAAAGATTTGAATCTTGACCCTCAAGGATGGATTTCATACCACCTGTAGCTGTTGAAATTAGCTTTTCAAATTTTAAATTGTTTATGAGGATTTTGAAGCCATGGCATCACATTTCAGGTTGTGTAAATTTTTTTGGATCGATCTTATTTCTTGGATCACATTTATGCAGTTGTCGTATGATACAAAGGATAAAATCTGATAGCTCAAAATACTCTTTGTTGCATTTATATTGTGAAGTGATGCTTAGGGTTTCTGATCAGATCTGCAAATCTTATGTAACCCTTAAATGACACCTTGTCTCCTCTACATTAATATTGGATTTTCCTCCCGAGGCTAATGATGGTTTCAGATTAGATGGTACGCAAATTTGAGTGAAGAAGAAAGGGTTTTCAACTTGATGACAAAAAATTTTAGTGGTTGGAGGAGTTATTTCTTTTTAACTTAGTAGTTTTCCCTAACCCTAAATGATCTGAGGCTTGTTGGAATCCCTATTTTCTCTCAATCGTTCAATCATCTTCTTCAGAAATCTCAGCTCAGTAAACTATTTAACTTTGACCTCATAACTTAAAATTTTTCTCAGAACTCTAATAATCAAGTTTAACTACTTAATCTTCACCTTAGATCCTCTCATTGAATTTTATCTCTCATAGATCTTCTAAAAAACTTCCTTTCATCTGTATCAACATCTAGGTCATCATAGCTTCATATTAAATTTGATTTTATCATCATTCTCAATCAATATCCTGTACTCGGTAACTTGCCTTGCAACTTGATAAATAACTTGGTTCACGGCTTGGTGCCTAACTCGTTCTTGATGCTCGATAACTGAAACTAACTAACACAATTCTATACTGACTGACTATGTCTAGCTCAGTAGAGTAACTCTTTTCAGTCATAACTTAACTCTTTGCAATCTCTCACTTAATCAATCAAATATACTGACTTGATAACATCAAATATATAGTAGAAAAAAAATATATTAACATTACTTCATCATTGTGTAATCTGTATTTGTCACCCATTTAAGTTCTCCTTCTTATGATATGGTAACTCAATAAAAATTAGTAATCAAATCCTTGACATCAATGAAAAAATAAAAACTGATCTAGTCCTTTCTACAAACATGTATACCTATCATCACTCGATCTTCATCATCTCCACCAATTTATTAAAAGAACATTTAGCTTCCTTGAAGCCAACTCCTATCTTATAACATTCAGGTTTTTGTCTCTCCATCTATTCATCAATTTTGTCATTGCTCGCATAAAGTTTTTTAATGTGAATCTTTGCCTCAACAAGTTCTCCTTTAATGCTACTATTGTTGCTTTATAATTCTTGATACTTGAATCTAGCATCATCAAGTTCAAGCTACATTTTTCCCATTTGTACATTTACGTTCTTCAAGGTTTATTCAAGTCTAGTCTTTTCATCTTTTTCTTTATGAATTTCCCTAACATCTGTAAAGTAGTAACTTCACAATCATGTTTTAATGCTTCCTTTTCTGCATAATTTGTTCAATTAGATTTGATGAATCATTTTAAGGTTCCCTTATCTTCTCTAAAATTTCTTTCATTTTATTCTGTGAATGCTCAAGCTTCTCTTTAATCTTATTCATGTAATATTCAGTTCTTCTCAGTTTAGACTTTAATTCCACATTATCAGCATTACCCTTATCTAGGTCTTGAAGTACTGCTTCAAGTTTTTCTTCCAAACTGCTTGAATCCATCTGAATCTACCTCAAGATGTTAAGTTTTCTCTCCAAGGGCCTCAAGCTATGATACCAGTTTATAGGATCAAGAAACACTCAGGGGGGGAGGGGGTTAATCATTGTTATAGAACTTTTAATCAATTTAAAGAAATTAAAAATTAACCATGCAATGAAAGAAATAAAGAGAAAATATGCATAAAGTAAATAAATCCTAACACAATGATTTGTACAAGAGGAAACTTTGTTGAGGGAAAAACCTAGGTGGGGATGTTACACACAAATTATACACTAAGAGTATAATGTCTTGTTAGGAGACCTAGCTCTGTCAGGAGCTGAATATTACATTTAGTACAATATCCATGTTAAAGGATGCAGCCCCTGTTAGGGGTAATACAAGGAGCTCATTGATCTAAGCAATACAAAACTATCTTTTTTTCAATGTAGTATCACAAAATATGAACTATACAAGTATCCTCTATTCTAAGTAGTTCTAGTTATATCTTGTAATATCCTCTACATTATTCTGGCATCATAATTCATTTACACACCTTTTCGTCATCATCACATCTCAAAAACATATCCACTTATATACCCAATCTGATAATATATCCAGCTGACTCACATGTCCATTACCAAATGTGTCCAACACATAATCAAAGAGTAAATACAAAATAGGAGATCACACATCCATCAAGATAGGATAGGACCCAACCTAAATCTAAAATAGAAATTCTTAAATCTACATGTTCCTCCCTTAATCATCATGACCTTTCATCTTCCCTTTTTTACTGATGTATTGTCTTCACATGCCAAGAACATGTTATAACTCTCTCCATTTAGCTCCAAACTATAAGCAATCATAACTGAACCCATAAAACACTCCATACTACCTTCATCTAAGCTTGTATGAAAGAACTCACGATATAGTATGCACACCAACCAAAATAGTCCAATTTTATACTGTGAAATATTTTTGCACTTAGGCATGTTTCACTTAGCTTATTATCCAAAAAAAATTCTTTAGGGAAAGCGATATTACCCGAGGTATGTGTTGTGCGCAATGAAAACATATACACAACCATATACTGCTCACTTTCCAACAATGTACCTTCAAGAGGAGTTCATGAAAAACTATAGCATCTTCAAGACAATGAGGGGAAGAGAACAATAATCCAACCTTTAGCCCCCTATTTCTAGGTGTAAAATGGATTCTTGATGAAGGTTGTCATACTTTAAAACCAAAAGTAAGGGAATTTTTTATAATGAAAATATTTTTCAAATAGAGAAGAGGTTGTGACCAATGATGCACACCTCTTGAATAAGAGAGAATCCCAAATCAAAGAAAATAATTCTTGATAGGAAAAGAATGTCACGTAATAAACAAATGCTACTATACTAAGGAAAGTAGATCCTTAGAAAAGATATAAGAAAACAAAATGAAACCTTGACCCCAAGTGTGAAGACAAGATGAAATATGTGATGCATCCCTAATGATAACTACTTCATAATGGATATACAATTCTAATAAAATTAAGTTGCAAACCAAAGAGAACTCCTAATGTAAAATAATCATATTTATGGTAGAAAGGACATCACGTCATAAATTAATAAATTCATCAAGGAAATAGATGAATGATATAAATGATATGAAACATTATTGATGATAGACATGCCCTTTGAGCCATGACAAACATTGTTAAAAAAAGATGTAAGTATCTTATGTGAAACAAAGTATCTCATACCAGAAAGGATGTACCATCATGAAATAATAATAATCAATGAAGGGATGAAGAGGAGGAGAAATAAGGGTGCCATATTTTGTCACCTTAGTGATCAACTAAAGATATTCACTTCAAAGCAAGGAAGAAATTGTAAGTAGGATACCAATCTAATTAAGGAGAAAGATCCTAAGAAATAAGTCCATACTTGGAAGGACGTCAGAGTATAAAAGATATGATCAAAAAAGAGATAATGGATCCTTTGAAAGGAGAAATATATGATATAGAAGGACCTTTCCCCCTAAGTGAGAGGACAAGGAAAAAGATAACCCAATATGTGTTCTAAGTAATAGATCTTTTATAATAGATATGCAATTTCAAGGAACCATAAGGTGTTGGAAACTACAATTGAAACAATTTTATATTTCCATTTATGTCAAACCTTAACTGGTAATATAGTTTCTATCTTGTAAAGTGTCATATCAATTGATTGATGAAGAAGATTCGAAAAGAAGAGATAACAAGAAGACCTAGTGAAATGGTTGAGTTATGTGGAACTAAATTGGGCACCTGATGAGAACGCACCTTGACAAGGTAATATATTATTTATCTTAAGTCTAAGTGAAGTTTGGATGACTACAAGATTAGTCTTGACCGAGTAATAGAGCAGAATATTAAGGGACTTATGATTGTGCCGAGTGATGTGAGTGTCGACTGAGTGCCAATACGTGCTGAGAAATTTCAATGTTGACTGAGCATCAGTATTTGTCGAGTGTCAGTAAATTACCAAATTATCTCATGATGACTGAGAAGGAGAACACAATGATGACCAAGTGTCAGTATTTTGACTGTTTGAGAGAGATTTGATATCCCAATTGACATAGTTGATTTTCTTGGGATATGTGAAGCATATTTAAGATAAGGATGATTATTGTGGATAATTAAATGATCATTTAATATATGCTTAATCATTTTCATGTATGGATTCAAGGAGTTTGAGGATGTATTCTACAATGTAGATGGAAATGAAATGTTGGAAGGATTCATTGGATCTGACCAGACCCTAAGATATACAGTGATGATTAAGCAGAAAACTATCGAGCTACCAGATCAGAGAGGTATAAGATTAACCTAATTGTAGGTTATGTTTATGAGGATGAGGGGTTAATTTAGTTGATTGACAAATCTAAGAAGAAGGAAGAAAAAGTTGAAGAAAGTAGTATAGGATTGCATAGTGTTGATTTCTTGAAGGATTTCTAAGCAGATCTGAGTGATAGAGATGAAAATGGAGTCCAGTCAGTGAATTAGCATTTGAGCTACATTTGGATCTTTATTTTCAAAGTGATTTGTATGTTTTAGATAACAATTTTTTGTTACTTTATAACCATTGTATCAGTTGAAAAATCCTTTTAAACAATGTTGACCTAACAGTCATATTATAAATCCTTTAATCAAGGTGACATTCTAATGGAATGTTCTAAGCCCTCTAACAAGGCTCAATTTTTATATGGTCATGAAATCCTTTAATTGGGTCACATTTAAGAGTGTGTAATGTAACCTTTAATCAGGTTGGCTCCTCATAGAGCTCACTTCAAAAGAGTGAAAAATCGATGGCATGTTACTTGTAGTTTTTTCCATATTGGGTTTCCACATTAAATCATGGTGTCATACTTAAGTGAATTTTATTTGATGTATTTCACTGTTAAGAGTTTTATATTTTGCAAGTTGATTACATTAGGACAATAACTTGCAAGTTTATAATACTGATTATATGCTATAGAGACTGAGTGGATTACTGAGTGGATTTGAGTTGGTTGAAGTATTTGAAAGATTAATTGGTATATCTGGACCTGATGATAACTAATTCACCCCCCCTCATTTATTCTAAATCATTCTAACATTAGGTTGCAACTCGGGATGTAAATATCTTGAAAAGAGAAGATCCTTGGGTTAAAATAAAAAATTCTTGCAAGAAAGGGAATCATATTATAAAATAAAATAAAAAACCACAAGAGATATTGGATCTATTGGAAATGAAGAGAGAAAGAGGAAGGAGTATCAAGTATACACACCCTTTGTATTTCTAGGTGAGAGGAGACTTCACAGAGGAAAAAATATTTGTTGATCTCTAAGTTTCTTTGATCATTAGTGTCACACACTTAGTCATTTATCTAGGTAGGTTAGTCAGTCATTAGTGTGACAAAGCTATCCAGTATAGGTCAAGCAGTAGTCATTTCTACTCACAGATAGCAATTTCTGAGTTACACAGAAGCCGAGGGAAGTTGATCATTCCATGTCGAGCACTAGAGTCTTCATATGCCGAGCAAGACAGTTTTGTCATACATGTTAGGGATGGCACAAACTTGAAGGTAAATTATTTTGGGCCAAATTGTTTGTGTATTTAATGTTTTCAACAAAGTTAATTACACATTAAATCATTGATCCCAATGCATGGCATGGAACCAATCATAAAATTGGAATGCCCAAGTGGCATAAGTATTTGATCTTGATCATTGATCTAGATCTACATGCCTGATCCATAAGGTATATAAGATTGCTTCTTACCCTAATTTTGTAAGATGAGTGTGTGCGTACATGAGAGATGTACAAAGGGTTATTTCTGAGTCAAGAAGCATAGATCTAGCATAGTAAAAGAGAAGTGAGCAGAAGAGAAAAGATATATCAGATTATTATATCAGAGAAGGTATTGGAAAGAGGAGATCCATCATCAACATCTAAGTGCATATCAAAGGATCAAATATTGAGACATTCTAACAGGTGTATCAGGTGAAATTTCTTAACAAACTAGTTCTAACAAACCTTTCTAAATCTCTTAGCTGAGTGCTTACTTTGTTGTATGTTCTAAATCCTTTTACAAGGTAGATTCTAATGATCTATAGCTCTTAGCTGGGCAGACCTTTAACTAGGTAGATCATCAAGTGTGATCAAATTTTGTAGCCTTAACATGCACACTTTATTTGTACAGTTGTGAATATTTTGTGGGTGTCATCCCCACCCCAGTTTTACCTTCTTGGGTTTCTAGGTTACCAAAATTCTGTGTCTTGAGTTATTTATTTTATGTTATGGATGCTACTAGTTGATAGATCAATTATATTTATGTATGGTTGTGGATCAGTTTATTTTAAGAGAGAAGTTATAAGATCTGATTCACTCCCCCCTCTCAGTATCTTTCTTTCCCATCTTGTATTTCCAACAATTGGTATTAGAGCTTAGTTCCCCTATAAAAAGGTTTTAATCAGCTTGAGAGTACAAATCTTGAGATGGAGGTTTACAAATTGGGTAAAGTCATTGAGAACCAAAAGATTGATATTCAACAATAATTACATCAGCTTGAAACAACAAGACAAGAACTAAAGAAGTCCTTGCAAGCAAGGAAAAATTTGGACAAACAAATGAATGACACTCATTATCAAGAAGAAGACACTGCAAATCTATTTTAGAATGAATTTCTATTGAGAGCGATGCATAAATTTCAGATCTACTAGAAAGGAAAAATACGTTGTGTGAAGAAGTCAGAAACCTGAAAAGAGAACAAGAAATGCAAACAGTAAGACTATGTGAAGTAGTGGAACATAAGAAAAAAGTTGAAGATGACAAGGCTATGGATGATGAAGACAAAAGAGTGATGACTATCAGACTTGATGAAAGTACACATGATGTACAAATGATGACAAACAATTAGGTTGACATGGTGAATCAACTACTACTTGTGAATCAGGAGATCAATAGGAAAGACATAGAAATTGTGAATCTGAGATCTAACAACATTCAATTGAAAGATGAATTGATATCTAAGAAAGAAATTAATGAAAGATTGAATAGACCTAATGAAGCTTTGAATCATTTTGAAAATCTAATGGAAGCATCAAGAAGATCTAAGAATTCTTCTGGTTTAGGTCATGCCAAACAACAGATATCTTCTGAGAAAGGAGAATCATATAAGACTTGTGAAAGGAGGAATGCAAAGACAAAGAAAAATAAGCATGTATGCTACCACTGTGGAAAACTAGGTCACATAGAAAATATATGCCAAAGCATGAATGGTAAGTCCACTCCTAAACCTAAGTTTAATGGTTATTTCTTTAACTGTAATAAGTTTGGACATCAGGCACATGAATGTTGGGAAAAGGCAAACAATGCACCTCCCACACCTAGATTCAATGGGTATTGTTACAACAGTCAAAAATTTGGACATAGAGCACAAGATTGCAGATCTAATGCTAAACAATAATGGACATCAAAGATACAAGCAAAAGCACCAAGGAAAGGTAACACTTATAATTGGGATTACAACACATGGCATAGCTATCATTACTATGGTGAGTATGGGAATGTTCTAGAAAACTCCATAAAGACACATTTCAGAGGAAAATCAAAGAGTTGGATGAATGGAAGCCTAGTTTGTTATAATTGTCTGAAAATTGGTCATACTAGGAGAAAATGCAAGAGAAGGGTACCTGCTCCTACTGTTGAGAAGCTTAGAGCATAGATGAACTAGACATGGACAAGGAAAGCATAACCATGCAGCAGTGAATCTACTGCAGCCGAGGTCACCCAATCCAATGGATCAAATGATCAAACCATCACCAACTAAGAAAAAGAGGTATGTGAGGAACTGCATTTATATTTCATATCTTTTATCTACATATGATAAGATGTATTAGGACATATTTTGAGACATGTTCCAAGCAAAGTCAATATGCACTATAGGTGCTGAGCAATAGTATTATTGTGCACTAAGACTGAGTTTCCTAGTGTATGCCAAGTTGATATGATTAAGTAAGTTTTGTTTGATGACCGAGTATGGGTTGTGACTGAGAGGTAGGAAATTTTTGTGAGTTGGCCGAGGACAACTATTTGGCACTCACTCAATGGAAAGAAAATTTAATGCTAACCTAATTTCCAACCATTGGAACCTATATAAAGGAAAGAGTCATTCATTTTCATTCTCACTATGCGATTAAGAATTTCACAGAGTGATTGAGCATTTGTGAACTTAATTATAGCAAAGTCAAAGGAAACTAAGTGTGTGAAAAATAGTTCCCTACACTAAACACCTGAGAAGACGATTGTGCAAATTTAGATTTAACCCTTATCAATTATAGAATGATAATACAATTAACTTATATGTTGCTGCAAAAACATGCATACATAGAAAATGAAAATGACATAATGTGACACAATGATTTACCCTAGGGAAAACATTTTAGTAAAAAACCCTAGCAATCCAAAACCTGCACAATGTATTAATCAAAATTATTGTTCTTTACAATACACTTGCAATGCAAGTTCTCTCAGGAGATAATCGAAACTTGAAGACAAATCCAGTAGCATAACAACATACCAACAATACACTAACTTCTCACTGAATGATTTGCAACCCTAAAAATGCTTATATCATGCGCTTCCCTTTTTAGGACAATATCCAAAGACAACCGTATTAGGGTTCTACCATTCTACAGAAAAATAGGAATCCCAAAACCCCACACATTGCAGAAGAGTGTATAGTACTCAACATGATTAGTTGCCACATGTCTTCACCCATCATCAAATAATTCATAATTATCTCTTACAAATATTAATGGCCGTCATAGGAATCTGTCATAACCGTTTCAGTCATGATTACCTTACACATTGTCCAAAGTGTTTACATTTGGAAAATAACCTCTACCATAGAAAGGGATGCCTAGATCCACCTAGACCAAGTTTCATCATTCTTGTCATCTTCCAAGTGGAGTGAAAACACAACATGTTCACTCAACTAAATGGCAGAACAGATATCAAACTTAAATACATTATTTGCAAACAATTAATTACAAAAAAAATAACATCAAATGTAAGGAGATATACAAGGTTGAGACACCTTATTCGTAACACAAAGTTGTTCAAAGATTTCAACATTGTGTCATTGGAAAACTCTTTAGTGGAATGTGCAAGTTTTGATAATTGCCGAGGTATTCTGTTCGTAATATTTCAAACCCTATTTTCAAAAACAATGGCCACAAGTTATTCCACACCATCTAATAAAATGGAGAAGGAGTTGATGAAAGTTCAATTGGTTAGGAGAAACACCTGTGTGCCTCCTAATTTTTGGGCAGTTCCTGAAAGCGCTATCCAAGGTGATATGACCGCAGCCCTATCATTGATTCCACCAAAGTTCTTATTATTCATGATATTAGAGCATGTTACATGTGCAAAGTGAGTGAAATTGGGGATTATGAGATAAGACAATCCTATGGGAAACTATGTGTAGACGGAGCCCTAAAAGATGAACATAAACATTTAGCCGAGAAAGGGTTAACTCATGCCCTATATTTTTTGAGAGATTTCATAATTGAATGGATTAATATTGTCCTTAGCCGTGTACATGATATGAATATTTGGTTGGATAAAGGACCAGTTAAGATCACTAAGGAAATCATCAATCGAGTAACTAGTTATCCAGCTATTAACGAAAAAAGAACCATGAGATGTTAGAGTAACGAGGATATTAAAGAAAACACTAGGGCAGTTTGGAAAAAAAAAGGGATGAAAATCTCAACTATCATGGATTTAGAGATCGATTTTGTAGTAAGGGTCATAGCTCACAAATTTTATCAGTCGAGCCAAATGGACAGTGTCCCATGTATTGCATTCGACTAGGCATGGAAGATTGTGAAGAAGGACCATACCTATGACCTTGGCGAGCTTCAGATGACGCAGCTAGCCAAGAACCTTTCTTCAATCCAAAAGGCAAAGAACTCAATGTGTAAGTTTGGTTCTCTGCTAGTTTGCATATTCTTCTATATATAGAATACGTTTCCCACTTTTGGAGATATTGTGCGGAAGATAGACCGACCAATTACACAGAAAATCAATGTGCTTATCCATAAATTAGGTAGTAATTTTAACAATGTAATGGGAACATATTTTTTTGAAATTAAGAAAAAGATGAGAATCGGAAGCAGAATTCCTAGGTCACTAGTTGAGAAACACTATGAGGACATTCGGTTCCTAGTAGATATATATTTTACCTATGTTCAGGAAGTAGTGGTGAGGGAATCATGGCTTAGGCCATTACCTTATGAGGTAAATATTGATGAGACATCTGCAGCTATAACAACTTTACTGGCAGAAGAGATTGATGGTTCAGCCAGATGTTTTGGCAATTTTGAGGAAGCTAAGTCCAAAATCTCTATGGATTTGAAGGCTGGAACTATGGAGAGAAAAAGGAAAAATATTGTCTTAGGATTGAAGGAGATTATTGGAATAGAGGGTGATGAAGAAATAGAGGATGCACCTTTAGGTTTGTCAACTGGTCAAGGAGAGGATATGACTAGTGAAGATGAGGAGAGTGAACCTGAAGAAGATGTCACTGAGAAAGAAAAATGAAAGCAGCCAGTGGTTGCCAAGGAAATTAAACCAAGCAAAGCCAAACCTAAGGCTACCCCTCCTATTGAAAAATAGCCTAGGACTAGGGCATAAACTACTTCATCTCTTGTCAAGTCAACAATTGCATATACAAAGAATAATGTTGGAGAGAGTACCTCAAGTAAAAGAAAACAAGTTGAAATAAAGGTTGTGTCGAGACAACCTGAGAAAAGACTGAGGACAAAGATGATCTTGCAGCATGAAGATGATGAGGAGAAGACAGATACAGATGAAGCTAGCAACATACCTACAACATCACATAAACTACTGATCAATATTGATGAGGTATGCAAGAACTTTAAAAGTACAATTGGATTAGAAGGATTCAAATTTATTAAGTATGAAAAGAAAAGCATAGAAGACAAGCATAAGATTCAGGAGGCACTAATAGAAATGATGGGCACATTTAAGATGACACATGTAGAGATAAGAGACCTTGTCCCTACAAAACTCTATGATATTTTATCACAAAAATAGAAATATGCACTGATGACTGAAAGATAGATAAGGGAAGGAACATTAGCTAAGGTCATTCCTGGATTAACAAAGAAGAAAATACAAAAATTTATTGAACAATATCAAAGGAAGTTTATTCCTAAACTAAGAGCCTATGCAATTATAAAAAATGATGTTGAAGGAGTAGTTCAACAGAGCACTCAAATTTGGAAGGAGACCTTTGGGTTATTAACTAAGAAGAAAAACAAGATAGGTGAAGGCACCTCACATTAGATGGAATTGGAAGGGAAAATTGCTACTAGACAAGTAGAGAGAGAGAAAACTGACAAAGTGCCAACTGTAGATCTGACACTAGACAGTCCCATTGTCACTAATCTTGAAGATAATAGCAATTTGGAAGCTGGCGATCAAAATGAGCCAAAAGAAATAGGCAGGCAATCACCTATTCAAGCAACAGAAGCCGAGACAAACAAACCAGAAGAAAAGGAGGTAATATATAATAATCCACCTATTTTAGAGGTTGTACAAACATTTTTAGATGGTAGTGATAGTAAGATGGAAGAAACAATAAATAAGCCTACAAAACAAGAGGCTATACAAGTGTTGGTGGAGCTGCCACACTCTGTACCATCTACTCCCACTAGACCCAAAACTATCAGTATACCTGATCAACAGGTTATTATTACACAATTGAAGACAACAATTTAAATTAGTACTGATAAGGAAAACGATAACAAATAATCTAAGACGAGTATCATCTCACCAGAGCTCAAGAAGAAGAAGTCACATAAGAAAAGTCACCAAGCCTAAATGTCACATTGGATGAAGTTATTGTGATTCCTAAGTGGGATCCAGAGAACTTGACATATGAGCATATTCAGACTCTACAAGACCTATTGAAGAGGAAGAAGAAACAAGAGGAAATGAAGAGGGAGCATCAAAAGAAGCAATTTTAACATGAAATAAAGGATATTTTTGTTAATGCTTTTGATATGGAAGATATAAATGAGCAACACCAATTTCGGAATAATTAGTTCACATTGTGCAAAAAGTTAATGATGAAAATATTGAGGCAAATGATAAGTTGCTACAATCGTCCGAAAGAAAATTTGAGAACAAACTTTTGGAGATGATATCAACAGAGATTGCTATTAACCAGGTTGAACTTTCTTCTCTTATTGATATTCTTGAGGGAGTTGCAAATAATTTTTATTCTTTGTACAAAAAGTTATGTGATGTAGAATTCTTTACAAAGGATAATAAACACCTTGTGGAGAAGTTGCAATTAGATTTGAAGTCAACATGTAGTTCATTGAGCATGGATGTTAATTCTAGCTCCATACATTTTGATAAGTTGACTCATACTCAGAGTAGATTAGCCGAGTTCATGGCTGAAGATGGGAGAATTAGGGAAAAATTAATAACTATTCAGACTACCTTGATACCTCATCTAGAGGTTATTCAGAAGGAACTTACAGCTGCACACGAATTAGTCAAGAGAGATTCTCATCTCTATACTCTAGATAGTTTGGTAAGTCTAGCTGCCGAGCTAGAAATTAAGTTACAAGTTATGAAGTTTGTTAAGGAAAGTTGGGATACAACACTTGCATTGACACTACAGCTTCATAAACCATTTTTGGATAAATATAACTTAACCCCTACAGCTATCAGTGACAAAAACAAGGGGGAAACAAGCAAGGAAACAGACAAAGATGTGTAGAAACAAGCATAATTTTTTTTAAAAGGCATGTAAACTATATAAATATTGTATGAAGTCCGAAGTATAATCTTAGGGGGAGTAGGTTGTGTACTTAGGAAAATTTTGTGGATGTAAAGAAATGATAAGTGTTTTTTCCACTAATATCAAAGGGGGAGATTGTTGATCTCTAAGTTTTGTTGATCATTAGTGTCCCACACTTAGTCATTTATCTAAGAAGGTTAGTAGGTCATCACTGTGACCGAGCTATCCAGTATAGGTCAAGCAATAGTCATTACCAAGAAGATAGTAGTTGCCAAGTTACACAGAAGCCGAGCGAAGTTGATCAGTCCATGCCAAGTGCCAGAGTCTTCATATGTCGAGCAAGACAGTTGTGTCATACATGTCAGGGATGGCACAAACTTGAAGGTAAACTATTTTGGGCCAACTTGTTTGAATATTTAATGTTTTCAATAGAGTTAATTACGCATTAAATCATTGATCCCAATGCATGGCATGGAACCAATCAGAAAATTGGAATGCCCAAGCGGCATAAGTATTTGATCTTGGTTGTTGATCTAGATCTAGATGCAAGATCCATAAGGTATATAAGGTTGCTTCTTACCCTAATTTTTTAAGCTGAGTGTGTGCGTACATGAGAGATGTGCGAAGGGTTATTTTTGAGTAAAGAAGCATAGATCTAGCATAGTAAAAGAGAAGTGAGCACTAGAGCAAAGATATATCAGATTATTAGATCAGAGAAGGTATTGGAAAGAGGAGATCCGCCATCAACATCTAAGTGCATATCAAAGGATCATATCTTGAGATATTCTAATAGGTGTATCATGTGAAATCTCTTAACAGAGTGGTTCTAACAGACCTTTCTAAATCTCTTAGTCGAGTGCTTACTTTGTTGTAAGTTTTAAATCCTTTTGCAAGGTAGATTGTAATGATCTGTAGCTCTTAACTGGGTAGACCTTTAACCAGGTAGATCATCAAGTGTGATCAATTTTTGTAGCCTTAACAGACACACTTTATTCCTGCAGTAGTGAAGATTTTTTGGGTGTCATCCCCACTCCAGTTTTACCTTCTTGGGTTTCTTTGTTACCAAAATTTTGTGTCTTGAGTTATTTATTTTATGTTATGGATGCTAGTAGTTGATAGATCAATTATATTTATGCATGGTTGTGGATTAGTTTGTTTTAAGAGATATAAGTTATGAGATCTGATTCACCCCCCCCCTCTTAGTATCTTTCTTTCCCATCTTGTATTTCCAACAACATTATGTTCCCCAAGTGGTTTTTATTTATAATATACATGTGTTGTCAAGAAAGAATAAGGTTACAACTCGGGATGTAAATCTCTTGAAAAAAAGAAGATCCTTACGTAAAACCAAAAATTCATGCAAGAAAGGATGTTATCTTTAAAAAAATGAGTCAAGAAAGGGAGAAAAATGGGTCCTTAGGATAAATAGGAGAATGAAATAGTTCCCTTACCCCCCAAGTGAGGAGACAAGGGAAAATGACTATTATTTTTCTCACAAAGTATGATTTTACCTTAAAATTGCATTATAATAAATGACAATGAGCCCTCAAAGGATAGGCTAGAAATGTCACATAGTGAGGAAAAACATAATAGGAACACAAATGTTATTTAGAATGACGATGGTAAAGTTGACATTCGTTGTTAGATGTCATTTGAATAAGTTATTGATTTTTACACTTCAAATCATAACATTCATTAGTCTTATGACCATGAATTTGTTGACACATACAAATGGAAGAATTTTTTTTATGTTTATTGTTTTTCATAGATAAATTAATTAAGTTGGCCCTAATAATCTCAAAAAAAATACTCTTTTGTGGTGAGAAATTAGGAGAACTTATAGATTGATTGGTCAAATGGGAAAGTTGTAAATCTAGAGTTTCCTTTGCAACATGTAATATAGATATCTCATTCTTTTCAATGCTTTGTTGCACACGTCCTATACCATGTCCATCAGGAAGGTTTGATGTATAAATAAGATAAACCTATATTTTGGGTGGAATTGGATTGAAATCTAAAGAAGACCAATCCATATCCATGCATGTGTCAGAATAAGTTGTTTGGTTCTAAAATTCAAGACAGAAAGTTGGTGTGAAGTCTAAAGTTCCCCAATCATCATCTTGAAGATTTCATGGTTTGTCTGTTTATTTTGGAGAAAAGTTAAAGTAAAAATTTAGATTGAATAGGGTAGACTTGATTGGGTTCCTTTTGTGCTAATTTTTTTTTTTTAGAATGTAGAACATCAAGGATGTCATCCTCTTCAGTATATGTGTATGGCACTACATGAAAATAGGGTTGCATAGAAACTTTTACAAAAATCAATAGTTTGTTTTGAGGAGTATCCTAAACAATTGGAGAAGGAGAAGCATAACTCATTAGTGCTTAATCTCTAGTGGGAAGATTAGCAGAGTAGAGAGGAAAGTGTCATTAAGGTAATCATCAATTATAGCACTCTTTTCCACCACAAATTCATCCTCTTGCACAAAAGGAGTCTCTTGGGGGACGTATATATCAAGAGAATAATCAACATTATTGTCTAATGGTTCATCCCAAAGAGGGATATCATTGAGAGAATGCTTAAAAGTAGGTTATTTCATTAATATGTCCTCGTGAGGGAGATAATATTTGGAAGAGGAATCATTGATTGGTTCATAAAGGGGATTATTGTAAACCCTAAATTCTTGTATCACATTAATTAAATTTTGACATTAGGAGATTTTTGGAGGTGTAGAGGATGAATTAGTAGAGATGAATTCATAGAGGACTTCATCCATCATATCCAGATCTTTGCTACTAAATGGATCATCAAAAATAGTAAAGTTTTGGACAAAGAAATCAAACATTTTGTAACAAAACAAGCTAATGTTATGAAACAAAGCATGAAAGGAACTAACAATGCATGAAAAGAAAATAATTTTGTATGTAAACGCAAGAATGAATATGAAATTTCAAGTCTTTTTCATTTTATCAATGAATGAGAAAATAAATAAAAATATATAAAATATAAGAATGAAATGCATACAAAGGAGACCTAATAGTAAAATCAAAATGAAAATCTCATGTGTCAAGCTCTCAAAATTGTATAATAGAAAATGTTGAGCAAGGATAAGAGGTAGATCATTCACCAAGATCTTATATACATAAGCATACAAACCCTCACAAAGAAATCTTATTAGCACAACCAAAAGGAGGACGGGTGCTAATGCAAGATCTATCCTCAATGGGGATTTGATTCCTTAAGAAATCTGACATGTAAATGGAATGTATATAATAGATATGATTTATAAAGTAAGTGCCAAGGAGAAAGAGGTAAGAAAAAGTGCACCTCGAAAAAATATGGATAAGATAGAACTTCAAATCTAAATTTAAATATCATTGAAATCTCAAATCCTGTTGTAACTACAAATCTGGAAGGTAGGGACTTCTATCTTTTTGCACCTAAAATATCATTGAAAAGTGGTAAGGAGAAGTCAAATTTTTTGGAACAAGTTAGATTTTGGGGAACAAGTCGACCAGTTGAATTTTTTGTGGAAAAGTATGATCAAACTTTCTTGGATATTGTGTGTGCACTTGTTCTTCCCAGATCCAAAATCGTAGCTCCGCAATTGTTCTTGCACATAGAAAAAATGGAAAAGAAGGTTGAAGAAATGAGTTTTCATTGGTAAAAATCTTGTTTAGGAATCAACCTTGAAATGAAATAAAGTAAAAGGAAAGAGTACTATCATGTAAGAGAGGCTAGATCCAGATAATGAAGTAAATCATACCTTGTATATATGCAATTACTACTTTAATTTTGATCAAGTATTTTTATGCAATAGCTTTGAATAAATAAATAAATAACCCAAAACGAAATCATGTAAGACAAAACTTCATGAAGTAGATGTTGTAATTCAGCATAATGTTTGATTGGAGAAGAGATAGAAGAATGACGGTCGATGGATGAATGTGTATCTCCTTCCTTGATAGAAACCTCCTTTGCTTCGCCTCCAATGGGAAAAAGAAGATAGATCTATGGAAGAAAAAACCTTGATTGCCTATGAGTATTGAACACTTGAATGCTTGATTGCTTGAATGCTTGAATGCTTGATTATAGCTTGCATATGATTGTCGGATGCTTGCAATGGATAATGGATGATCAAATGAGGGTAGAAGATGTCCTTTTATAGTAAATCCTGAAATTCAGGATTCAAATTTGATGCAGGAGCATCCTGGGTGTAAGGGCAATCTTGCATCACCCAAAAATATGTGTTTTTCTATTCAATAAGGGCTATTTTGTACAAAGTTGCTATATTTGGAAACTTACTATTTTTAGTAAGTTGGTTGTTTGAACTCAGAATGTTCTAATTTTTCAGGTGAAGGTTCATCTTAGTCATATAAGAATGCCAGTTAAATTTCATTGCCAGATCATCTGTATTGGCGAACTTATTAAGGATTTACTGTTGAGATTTTAGGGTGCAAAACCTTTGAGCTCAATTTTCAGGACCTTAGAGGCTCCAGATCGAGGTCGAACCCCCAGCTGACTAGCGCTTTGTGAGTCAGGCACTGTAGATCGCGATCTCCCATTTTTGAAAAGTGGTTATAATAGCTAAACGGAGCTACGGTTCAAATGTTATGGCTTCTGGAAGTTGGGCTACCTAATCTCATATTTTGTAAATATTTAAAGCCGAGCTTTTTGTAATAAAAGTGAAAAATAATTAAATGCTAAAGGTAGTCGGCCTTAATGGCTAGATTTCTAGAACCTTCTCGGGCGGTGGAAATTGCCTATATAAAGAAGGCTCGTAGTGTTGTCTAGGGC
>MU224712.1:3405311-3424212 GCA_018584345.1 Thuja plicata
ATAAGAATGCCAGTTAAATTTCATTGCCAGATCATCTATATTGGCGAAGTTATTAAGGATTTACTGTTGAGATTTTAGGGTGCAAAACCTTTGAGCTCAATTTTCAGGACCTTAGAGGCTCCGGATCAAGGTCGAACCCTCAACTGACGGGCGCTTCGCAAGTTAGGCACTGTAGATGGCGATCTCCCATTTTCAAAAAGTGGTTATAATAGCCAAACAGAGCTACGGTTCAAAAGTTATGGCTTCCGGAAGTTGGGCTACCTAATCTCATATTTTGTAAATATTTAAAGCCAACCTTTTTGTAATAAAAGTGAAAAATAATTAAATGCTAAAGGTAGTCGGCCTTAATGGCTAGATTTCTGGAACCTTCTCGGGCAGTGGAAATTGCCTATATAAAGAAGGCCCGTAGTGTTGTCTAGGGCAGTTCTGGGTGGATCTGAGTAATAATTTGAGGCTTTGTCCTACAGAATATTGTAAGGGAAATGTCCATGTGGCTTTGCATATTGTAATTCTAAAAGTTTGTAATTCCACATTTGTGGAGATAATAAGAAGCCCATTTTCTTTTCTTGCAAATTGTTGTTTCTCTGTTTTTGTTCTGTATTTGTGGCATTAAGGGGAGCACCCTTCATCAAAATTTGATCTAGGCCGACCACAATTGAAAACCTTGGAAGAATACCCCAACATTGGGCTCTGGGCAAAATTTGAGCCAAAAATCCCAAGGACAAGTCGGCCAGTCAACTTCTCCCAGGAAAAATAGGCTCAAATTTCACGGGGATGTCATTAAAGGTTAAATGGAGCAATGAGAGAAAAGATAGTGTGTTGTGGGGTCAGAGCATGTCCCAAAAGTGGATAATAAATGAATATGTCCTAGGTGAGGTAATGAAATATGGGATTGGATAGAAAATGAGAAATCAAGCCTAGAAGCAAGAGACAACCTCAATTTCAAGCAATATTGAAGGAGGAGGACTCATATTCAAATTAGGTATGTATTTAAGAGTTATATGAGGTACTACCACAGAAAACACATTAAAATAGGCACGAAATGGTCCCAAAATGAGCACAAGTTAGGTGCTTACTTTTTAGGACGATACAAAAATTACTCACATATAATTGATATTTTGAGATATATGCCTAGTTATCCTCTTTGATATCTTGGCTTACAAATTATTAATGTTATGATGATTTTGCACGTCTCATTAGATTTGGGTCTATGATTTATTTGGTTTGTGAATTATTTATTCATTTTCTTACATTGAAATAAATGTAGACTATCTATACAAATAAGATTTATTTTAAATTAATGTAGGTTTTTTTAGTTAACCTCCTCTATTCTTATTTGTTCATTAACACATTGCATTGAAATAGGAGGATGGATATAAAAACACTTTATTTTAGTATTGAGTTTGTATGTTGATAACGAGAAGTTATATTTATCTTTTTTTTACCCTAGTTTGATGTATGGTTAGCTTGGATGAATTGCAATTTGTTGTGGTTTATATTTTTACTAGTATGAATAAGGTAGCTACAAAAACTATTTTTTATCATAAGAATTTTATGATTGTTTTCATGTTAATAGCAGAGTATATTTTAGTATTAGATTATATAATTCACTTTTACATGCTCTTTTTTCTCCTATAGGTAGCATGCTTGAGCATATGAGAACTATTTTTCTTTATTTTGGTTATCACAAATCCTTTTGGAGATATCATGTTGAATCATGAGAGGATGTTGAAGGTTCAGGTGGTACATCATTGGATAAGAAATATTTTCTCCTCATTTGTAATTCTTATGGGTGTATTTAAAATGTATTATGTCAACTATGAGAATTTTATGATTAATATTTTATCTACCTTGTAAAACTTATGCCATATTTTAACAATCATGAAAAGTCCCTTAAGACACTTAGGTGTATCAGAAAAATAATATATAATATTTATTCTCACTAAATAGTTAGTAATACATTCATAAGGAGTGATAGATTCCACTAGTAGTGGTAAAGGTAAGTTGTGAGGTTAATTGTCTAATATTAGTTTCCTAACGTGTGAATTCTCATAATGCAATAGTTAATGACATTAGCAGATGAAAAAATAAGTGACATATGGGATCTTCCAAGTAGGTATTTGGAAGAATAAATATGTATATCTTGGTATTTAATCATTTATTGCATTGGATGTAATGTTTATCTTCTATATTTGGGTGCTCAATTTGGAGGAAAAGTATTGAACCCAAAACCGATTTCCTTTCATATTATGTGGACACATTCTATATTGGTGTGATGTTTCGTGTGGAGATTCTCATCTAGATGTTTTATTTCGTATATTTTAGTGCTCTTGTCATGTCTATATAAATATGTCCTTAGATATAGAAAGTGAGGGCAACAAGGATATTACTATATCAGATTCAAAGAGGATAATGCACGTGAATGCGTTGTAATCTTCTTCATTTGATGATAATGTCCATACTTGGACTCTCTTCTTTGTAATTTTTTTCCCAACAAGAGTTTCTCCACCTAAATCTTATCGCATGTGATGTTCTTATGTTATTGATTTATGCCCCATTGTTGCTACCTTATAATGATGTTACATGCTTTATTTATTGTTGTTACAACTTTACATAAGGTAGTGTTCCTAAGTACAAATGTTAGTTGATTTCTTAGCATCATAAAGAAGAATGATCTAAGCATGATATTTTCATGTAATAGAAACTTAATTTAAATGTTTTATATAAATTTTATATTTAAATATTGTACTAGTCCAAGCCTTGTATCTCATCCTTTGATTTATTATTTAGATATAGATTGAATATTCCAAGATTTAGTATTAGAAGCTCAATATTTCTCATATCAGATTAGACTATGACCTTTTAACACTAGACTTATGACTATGTTGTAATCTCCCTTAGCTTCTACAAAAGTAGCCTTAAGACTAACTAACAAAGCTACCCATTCTAAAATATTTATTTATTTCTACCGTAGAAACATGGACCCATCAAATACAAAGTCTACCATGACATATAACCATCCCTAACATTACCTATCTTACCTTTAGAAACTTCAGTAAAATTCAAATTTACCTCTCCACTCAATGTTTGGTATATCACTTTCTCCCTATTTAGCCTTTTAAATTAAAAAATTTACCAGTACAATATTAGCATAAATTAAAATGCTTTTCCTTCACACAATTGGTGAGGATGATGGTATGTGATATAGAAGCAATCCACCAAGGTTCATACTTCTGGAAGTGCATTCGGGCCAGATTTGACGCATGGGTAAATTTGACGGATTGGATCCACTTGCGCACGAGACTTGTAGTTTAGATGTGTACTTACTCAAATTGTCACAATCTGCTATAAAAAGATAGAGATGCTGGCATCTACATATTGTAACATATTTTCATAATAAAAAAAAACACACTAAGAAAAACTACTTTATAAAAGGGGAATAATAGTGATGAATGAGGGTTTTTGAGTCGTTGTTCAAGATTAATCTATTTTTTTCATTTCCACTCAACGCTTCAATCAAGGAGGACCCAGTGACGGAATATGGCAGTCAATACGCGCCAACTTTCATGGAAATTATCATAAGATTTGACGGAAGACACAGAATTCTTAAGCCATCCAACGAGGAAAAGGACCGCATCGAAAGCTATACAATGGTGGAGATTGATTAAAACATTTTATTTTATTTTACAGTTGCTCTCCAATTACTACATTTTTCTTCTGTACTTCCACCCAAACATGGAACTTGTAGCATTACTATAAGGACAAGACAGAGGTCTTTTTTATTTTTTCTCATATTGAAATTTCCACCGGCCAAAAAAAATTTAAACCCTAGTCAAAATCTATTAAGAGCATTATAAATTCTTACAATTGTGGCGCAGCTTTGGTCAACAGTCCAATAATCTAGAAAGCAAGACTATGATGATCTGGCAACGACTATTCACACCACATTGATCCATGAAAAAATCGGAAATAACATTGTAAGGGGTTTCTTGGAAAGAAAATAATTAAATACTTTAAATTCACTTTCACTTTGCATTTTCTTGTAAAATTCTCTATAAATTCGGGAAAAGAGAAAGAATGGGGAAGAAAGAGTTTGCCATAAAGAAAAGAGCGTGGTATGTTTGACGCGCAGAAGGGATGACACTAAACTTCATTCTAAATGAGCTTAGTATCATCCCTCTGTGCATGAAACCTTCCCTTGCTCAATAGTTTGCTCCTCAAGGTCAGAATATTTCCATTGGGTTTGTCTCGCAACAACCTTTTTCTGTACTTACGAATTGAATCTGCAACTTTCATTTTCCATCACTTCATTACTTAAAATTTCAGTTTTTATAGTTTGTCATGTTTTGAGCTACAATGAAACAATCTGTTCTCCAAATCTTAGTTGGGCTGGTGGATAATTAACCATTGTACAATGATGTGGATTCCTTTGCTTTATTTCAGATTCTTATCAATTTTCATAATCTAGGTTATGAATTCTTATTTGTATGTGAACTACTAGAAATCATTACGATGGCACACTTTGGTTAAAGTTCTCCTTGTGGATTATTGTTATCTTCATTCTATATGGTACTATGTTGGTAATATGGCTAGAAGTGTTTATACAATCTGTATATCATCTTGGTCTTTCTTCTTTTCATGATTAGAGAAGAAATATCTGGTCATAAAATTGCTTATCAAAAGAACTGACTTAGTATTTAGTTGATGATTTCACAAAATAGAAAGTTTTTGCCACGGAGATGGCATTATTTTCACTTTTGATTTAGTTTAATGGTGGACTGTGAACTATCCATTGTTGACAACGAAGGGAGTTGAATGGAAGCAGATCTTGAGCTTTGTGTGAATGTGGTTTTTTTATTCTCTGGCTTTCCAACTTGCTAGTCTCTATAATTTAGTATAAAAACGGGTTTCTGAAGAGGTCAAGGCATATTTCTTCCTATTTCCTTTGGAAGAGAGTGATTGTCTTATGCTTTTCAAACACCCACTTTACTTACTTTATATACAGTAAGATGATGATTGATGATGTTCGATAGGTTGTAAATTTGATATTGTCGGTGAGTCATATCCCTTCATCATCCTATTCGTACATATCTTTATTAAGCCAGGACCAGGATATAGTGACATGTCAAGCTATGCCCTCGCGCCTCTTCCATTTCCAAGCATGTCTATTATAGCAAACTGTACACTTCAATATGCATCTATGTATTGAATGAAAGTCATAATAAATGACAGCTGTATCATATGTATCTTAATATGTTGATCTCTATTTATTTATGTAATTAGACTCATTTAAATTTGAGGAGGTTATTTATTCGTATATGAAGAGAGATGAGATGTAGTGATAGGTTTTCTATGGTGTATAAAGGATTTTATAGAGAGATTAGGATCTTTTGAGTATAGTTATAAATGATCTTTATGATGAGAAGATAAAAAAGAGTAAAAGTCTAATAAAATAGAGTCAAATGCATGTATTATGTACTTTTTTTTGTTATACAATTTTGTATATTAATTTATAGGCTTGATCTTTTGATATTTTTTTAGTGGTCATTCTATGTTGATATCATTATATGAGACATTCAGGATTATTGTATGGTAGGTAATTTAGATTTGTCTATGTCTATTCATCCTACCTATTTCATGATGATGAGATTTGAAACGTGCTAGATCTATAAAATCTTTTTATAGAATTTATTTTTAGTTTAGGATATTTATGAATTGAAATTAGTAAAGTGTATGTGGTCTAATATTTTAATTAGTTTTTTAAGCATTCATATAATTTTTAATTATTGATCTAATTGAGGGGTTTTAGAAATGTTAAACGCCCCTTGAAAATTAAAGAGAGTCAATTGACTTGAAATGGTAATTTCAAAGGCCAAGGGTCTGGCTCCATAAGTGAGAGCTTCCTATGGTAGGCATGAGGCCATGAGGTCTAGACTCACCCCCCTTTATCAATCAGATTAGGGTATCTTCTATTGATTCCTCTAAAACTCTACACTTTGAACAATTTTCAAAGATTGGCACCACATGGATTGTAGGGACCGTCCAACCCTTTGTGGTAGTTAAAGTAGGCTGCATGTTATCTATAATTAGATTATGATCACAAATGTATAGATTTTAGGGCTTAAATTTTCTAAAATTCTATGTGCTTAGGTTAAGCAATTGATCTAATTTATTTTGGAACTTATTATATAATCATTCATTTCTACCACATATTTATCATAGTGTGGACTTATTGTCATGATCTAATAATCTAGAACTATATATTGATTAACAAATATTATTTGTTGAGCCTTCAAAAAACTATTCATGCTTATCCCCTACTTGGGATAATCATCAGATGTGTCACCTACAACTATAGTTCTATTAGAAAATTTCTTGTAACTCTATATTTTAATTATATCATATATCCTTTGATACTTAGATACTACAAATTCATTTAAACAATATTAATATCATTCAAAATGATAATGGTAACTTTAATAAAATAGTGAAATGAAAAAGAGTGAATTGTGGATTATGACCATGACCTATTGGGCTTTGATGTCAATAATACTTTGATAAGGTACTATATATTCAATTCAGAATGGATTGAACCTTAGCTTGGCTAATTTTCATAATAAGAAACACATTATTTCTATTTCTATTTTAGTGAAGAATTGTATAAAATATTATAGTTAAGTTGAGGAAAATATTTTGTGTGATGAAAACAAATTTGAATTTTAAAATATTGAAAGTTTTAAAAAGTACGGATAAAGTGTTATGTGTTCTCAATATTTATTAGATTCAATTTACACTAAAGAGAAAAAAAAAAGAAGAAGAAGAGGAAAGAAGAAAAGATTAAAAAAAAAAAAAAAAAATAGTAGATTATATGGACAAGCTACTAAAACATAGTGATGATAGTTGTAGGCTTGATTTCTCTAGATATTTACTTTTAAATGAGTGGAGTGAAACCCATATAAATAAAGGTTATGTGAATGCATTTCAAGACTTCACTTTATACATTCTACTAAATATTGATTATTCCGTTAATAATAAAATAAAATATGTTCTATCATTATTTAACTTGGATACCAAAACTCTTATAATTTTTCAAAATTAATTTTAAATTATTGTGTAAGAAAACTATCTTGTACGTAAGTTACAAATCAATCAGAAATTTGAGAAAAGGAAACATATCATACAAAAGGCCGCCGAATTTGAAAAGAGGGACAAAATGATAGGATATGTAGCGAGGAGAATTGGAGAAGAGAGAGGTGCTGCACTTAAGGAGGCAGAAAGACCGAGTATTCAGATATTCAAAGAAATGCTAAGTATTCAGAGTCGTTCAAAGAAATGCTATCTTGCATGATAAAAATTTTAATTGAAGAAAAGGACATCGTTAAATTCATTGTTATTGATATGTGGTATTTGACATGATATACGAACAAGTGGCAGTTTGCTGAAAAGATTCTACGTGGTTCTGCGGAGAAGAAGGTGTGTAACCAACAGTGTTTGAACGAGAGGCTAAAAAGTCAGGGAATATAGACGAAATACGATGACACTGTCATTAAAATAAGATTTCTTCAAGTTGTTTGGTTAGAGTTTTTCTCATGGTGCATCGTTTTGTTAGCTGATTGGATTAAAATGCTTGTTAGATGTATTGAAATCTTGCATTAAACTGTAAAAAATATATTTAATATATCAAAATAAATTCTTTTATTTTATTTTTAGGAACTGCTGTGGAAGTTTTTTTACATCCAAAGTTATCATATGTTTTAATATAAAAGTTAGATATTACATTTAGGATTAATGTTCTTATAAACTATTGTTAATATGTTGTCTTGTCCTATTAACAAGAATGTTTCTTTTCTATATTAGCACCGTCATGGTCATAGTCATAGTGTTTTGTCGTGGCATGGTTTGGTTCTTTTAAGTCTCACGGATCTCCAAAATGTTGTCATTGTGGTTGGTCCTTTCTATCATTGGTCCTCTTTATCATGTTGCAATGTTTGTGCCGCTAGAAATGCATCATGACAAGATACTTTTTTGCATTCATTAAATAAATTAAAAATCAGTACATAATTATATTTTGGTTTTTCATTTATTTAATAAATACAAAAAAAGTCTTGTCATAGAGCTTCTTCTCATTGCATAAATAATTCACTACCATGAGGACAATCTTCTAGCTCTCAATATGATCATGGCCAGGATCTCCTAAATAGTCTAGACAATTCCCATCTTACTACTATAGCTCTACCTACATAACAATCTAACCATTTCATTACTGTATAGACTTTTATATTGAAGTTTATGATTGTTATTCCATTTCAACCATCTTTTATGTAGATTAATGTATTTTATGGTTAAATAATTTTAACATGAAATGTATTATTTATCCTTAAAAATTAGAGAAAACAATAGGAATTTGTGTAGATGTGTTATTGCAATGTGTCCCTTAGCTTGGAAGATGTCATTCAAATTGTAAGTACAAAAACAAAATGGTCTTATGTACTCAATTTCAAAATTTCAAATTGAAGAAATAAAGATTGAGGTTATATAAACATCGCTACATAGGTTTTTTGTTCATTTTTATTTATGGTCGTCTCTCAAATAAAGTATTAAGGATCATAGAAAGAATCTAGATTAAAGCCTTATCTTGCACAAAAGTCTATTGGTGTTGATCTATGAGCACTTCAAAGCCCTCCTTGCCCCTTCCAATCCTATTAAAGTTTCCAAGAACGAAGATACCCGTGTTGAGGGGTCTGAAGAGTATAATGATGAAGAGGGGGATACAAATTGTGATGAAGAAGAACATGTTCCTTCTTCTGAAGTAAAAGGAACTCCAAAACCTAAAGCTAAAGCTGGGGGTAAAGGGAAGGCTAAGGAAATAGATTTAGAGGAGGAAGATTATGTCCCCTCATCTAAATTTAAGAGAACCCTTAAATCTGAAATTAGGGATGGTGGTCAAGGAAAGGGTAAGGAGAACTGCACTGGTTTGCCTACTTTGGATATCAGGAAATATCTGGGTAGAAAGGATACTGATCAAACTTCCCTTGTTGGTGTTTTTGTCACTACTAAAATAAATAGAATAACCCCAAGATTGGGAAAGATAAGGAGAAGATTCCAGCTCCAGGTAAAGAGAAGGATCTTTCTGTTGATCTCCAAGTGGCCCCATCCCCTATTGCTAGTGCTAGTCTTACACCATGGTCAGTCTCTCATATTAGTGATGGAGCTATGTCTCTAATGGAGCTTAAAGATTACTCCCACCATCTCAAGCAAGACTATGAAGATTATTGTGATATTTTGGGTTAGGCGAGAGACATCGCCATTAATTCCTTCTCCCTCTTTAAATGGTTGTTTCATGAAATTAAGGAATTCAATATAAAGAAAAGAGATCTTGAAATAAAACTAGAAGTTTTGGATCCCTTAGCAGCTGTTAAAACACAGGATAATAACTCAGGGGATAGTTATGGGGAAAGTATTACCATGGGTTAGAATATGTGGATGAAATATGAGAAGAAGTTTGTAGTAGATTGCCTCAAAAAGACTATGGAAGCCCTTGAGAAAATGTAAAAGGAACATGAGAATAAAATTTACCAATTGTCCAGGAGAGGGTCAATAGTGTGAAAGACATCCTTCATACTATCATGAATTAGAGCCACAAGAGCATAAAAAACACAACGAAAAATAATGAATGGACTAGTGGAGACTCTAGACAATGTGCATCAAGAGAAGCTGACTATCAAGCTAGATCTAGATAACAGCCTAGATTCTTCTAGATCTAGCAAGAGGACTAGGGGTAATCTTAAAGGAGAAGCTGAGAATTCCCTTTCGGAGATCAAGAACCAAAAAAGGTTGCACTGGGTATGACTAAGATCGAGGAAAAAGTTTTGAGGTTCTCAAGAAACTAGCTTAATATATTCCTTGTTGTCCTTGTTTTTTCTGTTTTGTTTTCTTTAGTCTGTCATTTTTATTCTTTTTTTGCTACCATTTTCCCTATCTTTCTTTATGGTAGCCTTTTTTTGGTTTTGGTTTGTGTTTCCCTAGCTTACCTGATGGTGTGTATTGATAAAGTTGTTCAATTCTATTTTGTTAATGGATTTTGGGTCCCTTCAAAAAATTATTTTACAATAATCAAATAGATCTCTACATAGGTGTAGTGAGAAAATCAAACATCTGTTTGTCAATGTTATAGATGAGAGAATGGGAGATAATCTTCATAGAACTTTGAAGGAAGGGTGTGTGTGTGTGTGTGTGTGTGTGTGTGTGGAATGCTTATTGATTGCAATACTTTAGTGAAAGATTAAAAAAATATGGGTGTAGGCACCTAAAACTAATGCATCATTAATTTCCTAATAACCTAAATATTTCCTCTATTGTTTATTAAATAAATTCCTATTTATCAAGATAATTATCAAATTTGCATCTCCTTAATAATCAAATAATATTTTATTAATTAATTAATTATTAAATTACTTTTTAGTAGTACTATATTTCTAGCTTGAAATTAATTAATCATCCTACTCATATAGTCCAACTTAGATAAATAAATTTAAATATTTATTTATTTGATTTCACAAACCTTTAAAAAAAGGAATAAATATATCTATTTTTTTATTCTTCCACTTCCATTAAGTGCTCTAAAATAAATTAGCACCTCAATTTCCAACTTCAAGATACCAAATCCTAGTCAACCCCCCTTAAGTCAAGCACATTACTCCAAGGTATACAAAGGTGTGGCTTTTATAAATAGGAGTATATGTCTTTATACATGTGATGTGGGATTTTGTACATGTCACATGGGTCACATACTTCCCATCTCTTAAACGTCTTTCTATGAGCCCTTTCCATCTTGACCATCCACCTTTTCCAACAGGATTTTCCAACTATAGATTTTCCATCAATCTTGGATTCTTCACTAGTGATGAATTATGGGAAAATTTCCATCCCCCTCTCATCCTTTCAAGGTTCTCAACCAATTTGAGCCCTTGATCTTTATTTTTTTTTATCTTATTCATTCAATCCTTGGGCCAACTAATTGACGCTATCTTATGTCATTTTTTATCTCATGCTTTTATATAAACTTGTGCTATAGAGAGAGAACACAAATACCACTAACTCCATTATCCATTAGTGTACAAAAAAGATTATTTACGTGAGAATATTTATATTTTTATCAATATCTTCCAACCCTTATGTTGTATATATTTGTTGCATTTTTATTGGATAAAATGGGTTATAAATCATTTAGCTTATTCTTCTCTGCTTAAAATTTCATAAACTCATTGATATGCTTGTGATAAATAAGTATATCTGTAAATTATTTGATTTAAAAGACAAATGATGTTAGAAATATTTAGATATTTTTTATTGCTAATATGGATTCAAATTTAACAAAACCATTAACAAAATTCAACAAACCATAAGCTAATTTAAATAAGGGATCAAGAATAACTCCAACACAACTATTTACTATTTTGTAGTATACTATTTATTTATATAATTTAATTCAATGATCAAATAGTCAATAAAATTTTTACACATCATCCACAACAAAAATGGTAATTTGAATTTTACTTACCAATATTTACCTTTAGTTATCAAAGAAAAGTCATTTTTAAGACAAAAATTGTAAATATCATTGATATGTACTTACCAATTAGTGAGTAGGATCTTATTTAATTAGAATTATTAGCTTCAAAATAGGTACTAGAGTGACCTTTAGTGGGTGTAAAGATATCCACAAAGGTCTTCCAAATTAATTAAAAACTAATACATAAAAGATAGATATGGTCATGACCCATTATATAATGTTATTAAATAGAATAAATTTTTGGATACATATTTTATGAAATATAAACCTATTATCATTTGATTGGTTAAAGTAAAATATTCTAATTACATATTTCTAGCACACAAGGCAAGACCAACTTTTAAAATAGCCTATAAAAAGAGAAGCCTAATGATGATTTTAGAAAAAAAGGAGATATTCTCACACAATGACCCTCAATGGTTTAGTAAAATGTGGAGGCTTGCATATAGTAGGAATATTTTTTAAATATTATTCCCTCCATCTCAAAGAATGCAATTATGATTGTGAAACTACTTTTCAATATGCAATGCAAGTATAAACTAAATTTAAAAAGGTTGCATATCTTAGATAATGGATACCCAATGTGAATTAAGATAACTTTTTGTCATGTCATTTATTTCTTTTCAATCCATAAAAAATATTGCTTTCACTATAATTAGTGTTTACATCAATTTCATTTTGGATTTCATTTCTAAATGTCGGTGTCTTATAGGAAACACTCAATATCAATGAAATAGAATGAGATAATTCAATTTATATACATGAATGATTAATATATGATGAGTAGATAGGTAGGAGCCAAGTGATAATGGAGGCATATTTTTTCTTCTTTGGGGTCTACTAGAAACCTAAAATGAAGATAGGAAAGCAACCATTATCCTATTTTTAGGTTGAACTAAACTTGCCAATAGGTTGATGAGGAATTTTCGGTCTACACTTCTCCTTATTTTTAAACTATTAACACACTAAAATGTACATACATGGTCTTTAAATGGTACAAAAATGTGATTATATTTCAATTTATGCTTTTTGTTTTCAAGTATTAGCTACATGATGTCTAGAAAACCTAAATTTTTCATTATATTTATTTTTAAAAATATTTTAGAAATCAGGGGGAAGTATGAATTATATGTATGTTTTTCATTCATATTTATTAGTTGCATGATTTTTAGAAAAACTAAATTTGTGATTTTATTCTAGTGTGCTAGTAGTTTGGAAGACATCTAGGAGGTGTTCAATATTATATCATGGATCTACACACAATGAAAATTTTAGATTTCACATATGGATTTTAAGTCCTCACTCAATCCAAATACTTGAAATTAACAAGTCCCATACAAAAGTACAGCACAATATAGTGGATTAGGTTTGGAAAGTTCTAAAATTTAAATATTTTAAGTCTTCACTAAATCAAATACTTTAAATTAAAAGGTCCCACAAAAGTATGCCATATAGTGGCTTGTCATTATTTTTTATTAAAGTAGACAAGGTTTTGAAAGGACCCTAAATATTTCTTACAAAGCACAAAAAACTAGATCCAAACTAACCTAGAAACAATAGAGCATGGCAAGAGTAGACATAAAAACCACACATCTAGATTAGGGTTCATCCTAGTTTGAATCTAATCTTTGGTAGTTTTTAACCAACAATTTACAAGGAGAATCCTTCTTAAGAGTACACTTCTTCCTATATTCTACTACTGCAAAAAAAAGATATGTCATCAAAATTTGAAATCTTATGACAAGAGGGGAGTGGAGTACCTTCAAAAATGTAATTACCACCACAAGAAAAAGGGTAGGTTGGATTTATTTATCAAAAACCTTGGTGGAAAGATCATTATGGGAAGTAAGATAACAAGCATCATGAACAACTAATTTTGAGAAGCGGTTTCAAGAACTAAATTATCAACATCTAACAACTTGGAAATTGAATAAGTGACTTGTCATTGTTCCTCTCTACTCTCTTTTCTTGGTACTATGCTATTTTATCTTAATAATAGTGGCTATCCTAGGGAAGGGATGATAAAATTATCATAAAGATAGAAAGATATATTTTTTTCGTTCAAAGAATATTTTTTATTTTATATATAAAGGAATGGGTGAAATGGTAAAATAAATGGTTGAGGATAATAATATATGTGAAAATATTTTGATTAAGTCTTGTTAGTTAATACATGTTGAAATATTAAAAAAAATAAAAGTTGTTATGGTTTATATGCATGTTCAATAATGTTTGGATGTTCTCGTACCATTATAGTCAATACTTGGATGAACTGAACAAAAAAGCATCTACATATAAGATATGATAGAAAAAAAATATGTACAATCATTGAGGAAATGAATGAAATTCTAATGAATTCAATGGAATTACTCTCAAATATGAACCATTTAAGAGATTTGGATGTAATTTTATAAAATACACATCTAATTTTGAATTATATGGCTATAACTCCATATAGAGGTGTTCTTGGCATAGTTAATGCATACTCATTATTGATTCTTGATTATTGAAATCTTATGAAAGATTAAACATACAATTATTATTAAGGGCACCAGGTTTCATAGATTGGATTGATAAAATGGGTCATAATTCCTTTAAGATGACTTAGTAAAAATTCTAGATAGAGATTGTACTAACCATGATGGAAAATATTAGATTTCTCCTCTATTTGGTCTAGGAATGCAGTAGGGTGGTGTGTGAACTCCCTTAGGGTTTTATATATGGATGGTATCAAATTATTTTTTAAAGGTCACTATTATGTTCTTTATTTTGATTGAGAAGGGTTTTTTTTGGTTACTATGGTATAATGGAAAGATGTTTGCAAGTCTAATGTGGTGTGTTATCTATGAAAGTGTTTTATACTAGTATGCATCACTAGTTATTTTTATTTAGGTAGTTATATTTTAGTATGTATTTTAGTTGACCTACATGGTTAAGGGTCATTTACAAACCCCTATGTTATAATCTTAAAAATGTTAGGAAAGACACTAGAAAGTTAGGTCATTTAGGATTGGATAGTTTTGTCAAAAGGAAAAGGAAAGTATTTTTTCCTTATGTTTAAATTAGCATAATATAATAATACACACATATTGACCTACTGTAAATGAATGTTGTTGTGGAATAGATACCAAGAAAATAGAACCTTAAATGATGAAGTTTGAAAATTAAATGTGATAAACAAAGATACTTAGAATTGCACTTGAGGAAGATGAATATTTATTTTCATAAGCAATTTTTTTGGTGTGGTTGGATTTAAAATGACATATGATGGTTAGTAGTTCACCCCAAGATTTTATAATAATATATATACTCTGGTGGATTGAATTATGTATTAGGGTAATTTTTACATTCATAGAAATATTCAATGCCTACAAAAGTGATCTTGGAGTCCATATGGTTTATATTTTCAATTGACCACGCATTTATCTTCCTTTTTCATGTCTAATTGATATACTTTATAAATAAACTTGAAATATTGTTGTTTCATTACAAGAGGACATATTCACCTAGATCAAATGTCTCAAAAAGATTGAGGATGAAAATCTTAGCCATCTTGTAAAATAGCAACTATACTATCGTAAAATAAATAGGAAATAAAATTTCTCTTGTGAGGGAAGAAAATATGCTTTAGCAACATAATTGGAATAACTATCTTCCATTTCCTATGAACATGAGTAATAATTTTCATTAACCAACTAAAACGAAATTTCCAACAAACATCACATGGATCATATTAACTAACTTATTTCATTACTTTAACAGTATAAGAAGTTCAAGAAGAAAACAACATTAAATTTCATATGAAAGAAACTAGAAATGGTTTATTCAAGCATTGCTTATGAAATGTAAATAATAAAACTAACTACTAAAGAGTAATTCATAGAACTTGAACTTGTTGGTTCAATCTCTGTTGTACTCCTTTACGCTTTCAACTCTCATAGGGAAAAAGAGTATCATCAGGGTTTTTCACCACCCAACCCTTGATCTTACGATCATGACCTAATGGTCACTTACACAACTCTCATACAGAAGTGGCCTAACCCCTCCCAAGGGCATGTAAACATGGCTTCAATTTTCTTATGCCATATAAGATGGTGTAAAACCCACAACGGTTGTAGCCAGCCAATCTATAGACATCTTCATCTATCAGGGTGATCTTCCTTGCTAAACATTTCCCTACTGGTTCTAGTGACTGATAGTTACTACCCATAGAATAGTACCACATTGGTCAAAGTTTTACAAGTGTAAGAACTATACTTTATGCTATCATTGTAATCACAAAACTCATATATTGAGGTCCTTTAGACTCATTAAGGTCTTCATGATCTATTTGTGACTTGTTGTCCATTCCAAGCAAAATAAATGGTCCATTGACCTAAGAGTGATACAAATTGACATAAGAAAAACCTTTTTTGTTTATAAGGTTAAGACCAATCACTAGGGAGTCTCTTCCCAACAATTTATCAGTGTTAAAAAAAAATTTAAATATGATAGAAAAAGAATTTTTTTTCTATTTTCCCTTCCTACAATAGAAATGGAATCCCATCCCAAAATTTCATTACAATTTCATATATTTTTTTATGACGTATTTGTTCAGCATTGAACCATAACATTCCACAAAGAGTCAATGAATCGATTGAAGACATGTTGCCATATATTGATGATGATCCCTATTAACCCACACAACATTAATGATATTTACAGTACTAATGAATTGCCAAGTTTATCATACCAGGTTAAGTAAATGATTAATCACTTCAGGAATTTTGAGGAAAAAATCCTAATGCAAGTATGGGTTACGCTGAATGATAGAAGATTACGGTGTTTTCGACCACCATGCATTAATAATGATTGGCAATGATGGCATTGAAGATTCATAACCAATAGGCATTTTTCTATCAAATATTCAGATTCTCAAACTCATATGCAGATTCACAATTGATATGAGCATTCACATTTAATATGCAAACTCATACCGATATGTAGATTCGTGCAGTTCTGCAAGTTCATACCTCGTATTCAGATTATAACTGATATGCAAGTTCAAATTTAATAAACAGATTATGTTTTAACTAGGAGTACTTCCACATATTGTGACACCATAAATAGTTTTTGGGTGTATTATATAAGACAGGTCAAGGTGCTATGATCACTAAGTTTAATTTAAGAAAAGATTGACTCAATATTGTTTCACATCTGAATGCGTACTTTTCTGAGATACATAATATGGATGATATAATAATAAAAAGATTCATATCCCAAATCAGAATTCACATCCAACATACCACTATATTAATGACTCAAGTTGGTAGTTCGCTGTCTCAAGTATACAGACCTTAATGTTCCACCCATACCAGATAAGTCTTAAGGGCAAGAGTAGAAAAGGACTCATGGACTTGATCAAACATTACTGAAATAGATTAAGACCATATTCATCAAAACCATATTGAGGTGCAAAAAAGGTTTACAAAAAGTTTGACTATCATACCATACCTCTCTTTTGGGTACAGATCCTTTTCTATGCATATAGTTCTACTCCACATAAGCAATGGAAGATTTACTTACAAATTTTATATAAAGACTGAAATTTTGACACTAAAAGCCACATCAATAAAACCCGCTATTTTAGGGAGTCGGTCAACAAGTCAATGGTCGATTACATAAGTCAACCAGATATCAATAAAGTCGCTATTAAATAGAAAGATCAGAAAACAATTACGACCATATCTATCGAAATGATAAATCATACCTCTATACAAAGTCGAGTGAAACGTCGACCATATGTCGAGTGTCCTTAGAGTCGAGAAATACCACCATGACGAATACAGATGCGTGTAGCACTATAAGGTAATATCCTTCCTGGAAAAAAAAACTTCAGAAACCTGTTGGAACTCCAAGTAGAGAGCCCTCGACAATTGAACAACCATAGTGCAGATTCTCTTTCTCATGTTGGATGCATAGCAGATGTAGATTCATGTTCGAATTATAAGATACGTTTCAAAAGGCACTTCCATTGATATTGCCACACAATGGGCTACATTTAGAAGGGCTAAACTGTTGCTTGTTTCTGGCAACTCTGCCTTTAATACTAACATCTTCACATTTCCTATGTAATTTCTAATCTTCTTTTAGCAAATACATTTCGTTCATATTTCACCGCCAGTGTAGATAATGAGACAATATTCTCATAATCTTTCTTTTTAATTATTAGAATCATGACAGCCAAAAGCAGAGATGAGTACAGAAAATGCACGAATTAAAGAATCTGGTAACATCTCTCAGAATAAAGAACCTTTTTAGGCCAAGAACAGCACGCAAGCCTTGGCTACTAAAAAAAAAACTAGTTGAAAAAACCCCCATTCTTATCCGTGAAAAAAAAGATTTAAGTTCTACTAAAACTCCCAACTAACTACCCACTCCTCTACAAGAAGAAGGAGTGTCGATCATGCAAGAAGATTCCTGCCTAACTGAACTCATTTTCCACCTCCACTAATCACGAAAATCTTCATGACCACAAATAAATTACTTCCTATTAATTAGCAACCACTCTCTATGTTAAAAATTAAAGTTTCTGCTAAATTATCGGTAAGGAAGAAAGTGGGTTGTGACATCCTTTCCCCCTTAAGAATGCATCGTCCCGATGCATTAATCCAAATTGACAAGCATATTGGAGGAAAAATGAAGAAAATCAAACTTGGCATGATTAATAATCTTCCATTTTCAAAATATTCCATACAATGCATGTAACCAGTTTCTATTTTTGTTGCATAGAATCAATAAGATTTAAATTCAATCGTTTAAGGGAGTCAACGATTTCATAGAAAAGTATTCTAGAAAAATCAACATGCACTCTTATAGAACAATCCATTTGAAGTAAACACACTTAAAGAAACAAACACAATGTGTTTCAGAGATCATTTCAAGATCATTTTAAATGTGAGTGTGTGAATTCCATTACTACCTTATAGTTTTACAAGGTTAGAGTTAACTCTCTCCTACAATATTCCCCCTCTATCATAATGTGTCATTCCATCTATGCATACATAGGAACAACATCAAAGTATTAGTACATTTTTTCAACATAATCAAGATATAGCATTCCTTCATCCTAATACTTCTAGTCATAAATCTATATAATACCTTCAATTTACAAAAGAGCACACATGTACCTGTGTTGCTTACCATACCTTGGCATCATGCCGACATAATCAATGGATTGAGTACTTCGTATCAAATTCCTGTCATACTTATATGTAGACACTTATCATATTTTATAGATAATTTCCAATGGTAAATATTCCAGAATAAAGATAATAATTGGAATATTGC
>MU224712.1:3426682-3437088 GCA_018584345.1 Thuja plicata
ACTCTAGTCAATCTAGGGAACCACGGTTATGTTCTTAGACCAAGCATTAATCAAATCTCAAATATGCGACTATGGGTTGCAACTAAGCATAGTGAACTCAAGGCCCTAGTATAGAACCCAGAGCTCTAATACCATATGTAAAGACTAAAATTTTGACACTAAAAGCCACATCAATAAAACCTGCTATTTTAGGGAGTCGGTCAACAAGTCAATGGTCGATTACATAAGTCGACAAGATATCAATAAAGTCGCTATTAAATAGAAAGATCAAAAAACAATTATGACCATATATGTCAAAATGATAAATCATACCTCTGTACAAAGTCGAGTGAAACATCGACCATATGTTGAGTGTCCTCAGAGTCAAGAAATACCACCATGACGAATACAGATGCGTGTAGCACTATAAGGTAATGTCCTTCCTGGAAAAAAAAACTTTAGAAACCTGTTGGAACTCCAAGTAGAGAGCCCTCGACAAATCAACAACCATAGTGTAGATTCTCTTTCTCATGTTGGATGCATAGCAGATGTAGATTCATATTCAAATTATAAGATACACATCAAAAGGCACTTCCATTGATATTGCCACACAATGGGCTACATTTAAAAGGGCTAAACTGTTGCTTGTTTCTGGAAACTCCGCCTTTAATACTAACATCTTCACATTTCCTATGTAATTTCTAATCTTCTTTTAGCAAATACATTTCGTTCATATTTCACCGCTAGTGTAGATAATGAGACAATATTCTCATAATCTTTCCTTTTAATTATCAGAATCATGATAGCCAAAAGTAGAGATGAGTACAGAAAATGCATGAATTAAAGAATCTGGTAACGTCTCTCAGAATAAAGAACCTTTCTGGGCCAAGAACAGCACGCAAGCCTTGGCTACTAAAAAAAAAACTAGTTGAAAAAACCCCCGTTCTTATCCGTGAAAAAAAAGATTTAAGTTCTACTAAAAATCCCAACTAACTGCCCACTCCTCTACAAGAAGAAGGATTGTCGATCATGCAAGAAGATTCCTGCCTAACTGAACTTAGTTTCCACCTCCGCTAATCACGAAAATATTCATGACCACAAATAAATTACTTCCTATTAATTAGCAACCACTCTCTATGTTAAAAATTAAAGTTTCCGCTAAATTATCGGTAAGGAAGAAAGTGGGTTGTGACATTTTACCAAAGGAATTAAGTAATAAATACGAAAAGATAGTCCATACTTGACATGTAGGGTATAAGCTTCTCATTTTGGATCAGATTCGTTTAAGTAATAAATAAGAAAAGATAGTTTATTCTTGACATGTAGGGTATAAGCTTCTCATTTTGGATCAGATTCATACATAACATTTCTGTTGATATATGTAATGCATAGAAAGCCATAATGTTATTTATATTGGTTTGAGACAAGATCGAATTGTATATTTATACCTTATACCAATTCAAGGTAACTGGGTAATGATTTGATTGGATACATCAACAAAAAAAAGTAGTTCATTTTAAAGATAGAGATCTTAACTATGATTCTCATTATGCATAAATGAACCAGAATAATCTACAAATTCCATCGTTTCCAAATGCTTAAGATTGACTAAGCTTAAACACTAGTAAGAATGCACATGATGCTTAGTAATATAGTTTGAAAGAATTAAATTGTAGCATGGAAATGAATCATGCCTGCGATCAATACTATTCGTCATAGATTTGACAAGCATGGAAAATTATCATGCCTGCGATCAATACTATTCGTCATAGATTTGACAAGCATGGAAAATTATCATGCCTGCGATCAAGTGATCATTGCCTAGCTAAATTGCAAATCAGCAGAGAACCGATTGAATAATTCATTTGAAACTTTGAAGATAACAAAGCTCACAAAATGGCAACACGAAATGTTGAAACAGTAATGAGCTCGCTATAAAGAAAAATGATAATTCTAGAGCTCCCGTTTCAAGCCCAAAAAGAATGCCTCAAAAGAAAATTAGAAAGAAAGAAAAGTTGGGTCAAGGGGCTTAAGAGTAACTCATTGCACATGGTGGTGAGAGGAGTTACTCTTGCCACCTTAAGAAATATCCCTCTCAAAAATTTCAACATCTTTTTACAATGATAAAATGAAATAATAAACACTCTAGCATCAAGTTCCACATGCTTAAGATAACACATAAGAATTATATATTTATATCTAAAAATATGCACAAAAATATGCTCACGTCTTTATTTTATGTGTATGTGTATAACTAGACGTATATGTGCTAGGAACTTAGTGCCAACTTTCACTTGCATACTTTAATACTCAACTATCATAGGTACATACACATTATTGTCTTAGAGCATGATTAGATGCATGGATCTACATATGGTTGTCTACTTGATATACATATATTTTAATGATGATTAGCATACATGGATACATCTAGTTATATCTATACACATGTTATAGATGTTTACGTATGTGTGTGTGTGTGTATGTATATCTACACACACACGTGCTGGTGCAGAGAACCTCCCATTTTTATGTGTTTGGTGTGTTTTAGGGTTGTGTTAGGTGTTGTGTGTGGATTGGAATAAGATCCAATAGGTTGGATCCAAAGGTGACCACCTCCATGTTTGTAAGAGCCAAAAGAGCTCACTAGGTGATTTGTGGTCATTTTGACCTAGAAAGACAAAAGATACTATTTTTGTGTAATTTGGGTTTAGTGTGTCTCTTAGGACCCTAAATATCCTAACTAGGGTCATAGAATTCAACAACATCCATCGAATTGACAAAAGAGTCAAATAGCACAAAATGCAAAAAAGTTGCTAGCAACTTTGAAAGTTGCTCGAGAAACTTTTGCAACTTTTTGCAAGTTGCTAATGGAGGTTGGAGCTGTTGTAAATACCCATGCTCGAGTATATGAGCATGGATCTTTGATTTTCAGAAGGTTAATGGAAGTTTTACATTGCATAAAATTTTTGTGTACCTTCTGTACGAATGTCAGACTGTAGTTACTTGTAAACTGTATTGTTTCTTGCTTTCTATACGGCTGTGTATGGATTGGATTGGGTGATCAGACCTCATGGTAGTGTAGTGTGATGGATTAGCTTCCTTATACATCTTGTAGTTTGATTTCAAGTTATCATAGTGACAAGTTAGAGTAAGTTTTAAGTCACTGGTCTGTAAGTCCCATTTACAGAGTTATAGTGCCAAAAATGGCTCTAACCTAAGCATCCACCGGTGGAAATGGCTGAGACTATAGGGGATGAAGGGTTAGAGTCTATATATAATTTTTTTGTTTTCATTTTTTTGTTTCAAGGAGATTCTTAGACATGGAATGAATTCCTAAGGCTTACTGCTAGGAGCATGTGAGTCAGGACAGGATACAAATTGAATTGTTCAAGGCACCCATGATCTTGGATGGTGAACTTAGTGGCATGTGCAGAAGCCCTATAGTTTTTCCATGAAGGATCAAATGGTGGGAGATGGTGATAAGAAGTTCAAAGACCAATTTGGTAATTGTTTGTGCTGATTGGTCCAAAGGTCTAAAAGATAGGCTGAAAACTAGGGCCTGGTGATAACTAGGGTTATGGGTACATTTAGAAGCTAGGATTTTGGATTCTAGTAGTGTTTGTGCATACCTTGAATATTTTCAAGGTCTTCTATGGTGTTTTTTAGGATATTTGGAAGCTTTAGACCCAAAAAAGTGAATTTTGACCTACTAGGAAATAAGCCAGTTAGGCCTCCTAGTGAATTTGACAACAAATGGATTGGTAAAGTGCCCAGAAGTGTGGGAAAAGGTTCTCAAAAATTTTTAATGGGCCAAGGACATAGACAAGATTCTATGGGGATGTATGGGAAAATCCAAAGAAAGGGTTTGGGATTCTAGGGGGAAGAATTACTGAAGAAACCTAGAAAATTGAAGAACTAGTTGGACTAGTTGAACCTAGGAGTATTGGTGTCTTCAACAAATCAACTATACCTAGGAGGAGAAGTTGACACAGGGGGTCTTGGAGATCCCTATTAGAGAAGAACACAAGGAGAGGTAACCATTGGATGGTTAGAAGAGATTAGAATCACTTTGGGATAGAAACCACTAGAACCCTAAACCCTTTGCTTCAGAGTGGTATCAGGGCAAGAATTTATTGAAGTTTGTGTGTGTCTGAAGGGAAGGAGAGTCAAGAGGTTGATAGCATGCCTCCTAAGGCAATTAGTAGGGATACCATTATGGAATTGGTTCATGCCCTCTTGGAGAAGGCTAGTGTGTCAAAAACAAGGAGTAAGAAGAAAGTAACTGAATGGGGAGATGAGAGTGATGATGAAGAGACTGAGAATTAGTCAGGAGAATATAAGGGAAAAGAAGTGGAAATTGATAAAGAAAAAAAGGTTTTCTTGGATGCCTTCAATTCCATCAATAAAGATATTATGGAACATATACCTTACTACTGTGGCAGCTTGAATGGTGAAGAGTTGTTGGATTGGCTAGAGGTCATAGATGATTAGTTTGATTATAAAGAAGTGGCAGAGGAGAAGAGAGTTAGCTATGCCAAGGCTAGACCCAAAGGATCTACATTGGTGTGGTGGAACATGATGCAGGATGATAGGGTAACCAATGGAAAGAAGAAGATATTTTCTTGGGAGAGGATGAAGATCAGATTGAGGGCACAATTCTTGCCCACTGATTATGAGATTCAAATGTATCGAAAGTTGCATAAATTGAGGAAAAAGTAGATGACAGTAAGTGCCTACACTGAGGAGTTTCACAAATTGAGCCTAAGGGAAAGAAGATAAGAAGAAGAAATGGAGAAGGTAGCAAGGTACCTAAATGGATTGAGGTAGGAAATCCAAGATGAAATTAGCATGATGGCTCCTGACAGTATGCATAAGTGTTTTCTATTGGCTTTGAGAGTAGAGGATAAGGCTAGGGCGAGGAATGATTTCCATCAAATAGGAAGGGGTAATAACAATAATAGAGGATTAAAAGGTAGGAGTAACTTTGGCAAAGGAAACAGCCCAAGTAGGCCAGAAGATAATCAATCTATGGATAACAGTGGGTGTAATCAGTACAAAAGGTCATTTCAAAGAGGAGGATATAGGGGAAGAGGGCCTCCTAGAGGTAGATTCCAGTCACAAGGAAGGTCCAATTCAGTATTTACTGGTAGATGTTATAACTATAATCAAGTGGGTCATACAATGGGCAAGTGTCCTGAAAAGGAAGCCTCATCTTCTATGGGGGATAGAAAAAATCAATTGGTGCAAGAGGATGATACACAAATTATTACTTCTCCCATTTCCAAGGTAGGGCCAGGTAATGGATGGAGAGAATCTAATGTTGAGAATAACTTTGTTGAAAGTTCCTAGTACTACAGAGCCACCTCAAAGGAAGAATTTGTTTAAGACAACTTGCAGTTCTCATGGGAAGATTTGCAAGGTGATAGTGGACTATGGATCCACTGAGAATATAGTATCAATAGAGATGGTGGAAAAATTGAAACTTAGAAGGATACCTCATACCACTCCCTACAAGGTATCGTGGCTAAACAAAGGGCAAAAAATAGTGGTAGATGAACAAACCATGGTGGAGTTTGAAATAGGTGAGTATAAGGACAAGGTCCTATGTGACCTATTTCCCATGGATGCATGTCATCTTCTTTTAGGACATACATGGAAATATGATGTGAAGGCTATTCATGATGGAGAAAAGAACAATTATGTAATCACCAAGCTAGGGAAGAAGTTTCAAATGGATCCATTGCAGGAACCTAATGAAGAGAAGCATGTGGGAACCAGTGTGATGCTCTTGAGTGGGAAGGATTTTCTAAAAGCTATGAAGAAGGAGAGAGGGGTCTGTTGTGTAGTGATAGTGAAGCCAAAGGAGGAGACCAAGGAGAAAGCCAACATGCCACTAGAGGTACAAGCATTGTTGGAGAGGTATCATGACATAGTGGATAATGGATTTCCAAGTGCATTACCACACATGAGGGATGTGAGTCATTAGATAGACCTCATACCTAGAGAAAATTTGCCAAACAAGGCAGCATATAAGATGAGACCAAGTCAAAATGTAGAGATAGCAAAATAGATTAGATATTTGTTGGAGAAAGGACTGATAAGGAAGAGTTTGAGTCAATTTGTTGTGCCAACTATCCTTGTACCTAAGAAGGATGGAAAATGGAGGATGTTTACGAACTCCAGGGCTATAAACAAGATCACAATCAGATATAGATTCCCAGTGCCCCGGATTGAGGATTTCATGGACAACTTGGGGGGGGGGGGGTTCATATTATTTCTCCAAGGTAGATTTGAAGTCAGAGTATCACCAAATTAGAGTAAGATATAGTGATGAATGGAAGACAGCCTTCAAGACAAATGAAGGGTTGTATGACTATCTAGTAATGCCCTTTGGTCTAACAATTTCACCTAGCACATTCATGAGGCCCATGAATGAAGTGCTAGCAAATTTCATTAGTAAGTTTGTAATAGTATATCTTGATGACATTTTGATATTTAAAAGGTCCAAGGAGGATCACATGAGGCATTTGGAGATGGTCTTAAGGAGGCTACATCAAGAGAAGTTGATGATCAATCAGGAAAAGTGTGAGTTCCTGAAAATTGAATTAGTTTATCTTGGTTTTGTGGTTTCTAATGGATGTATGAAGATGGACCCTGATAAGGTTATGTCAATTTTAGAATGGCCTACATGCTTAGGTCCATAGGGAATGTTAGGATTTTTCATGGATTGGCCTCCTACTATAGGAAATTTGTGAGAAATTTTAGTCATGTATGTGCCCCTATCCTCAATACTATCAAAGGAGGAATCAAATGTCAGTTTATGTGGACTATAGCAGCAGACCAAGGATTTGAAATATTGAAAAGAGGATAGAAAAATTACCAAGAGGGGCACCCTATGGCATTCTTCTCAAAGAAGTTGAATGAGGCCAAAAAGAAGTATTCCACCTATGATTTGGAATTGTATGCTATGGTACAATCCCTTAAAAAGTGGAGACATTATCTCCTACCAAGGGAATTTGTAGTCTACACTGATAACTATGCCCTTAGTTTCTTGAATGGGAAAGAAAAGTTGAACCAAAGACACCTCAAGTGGGTAGAAGCATTACAAGCATACACATTTGTCATCAAACATAAGAAAGGTGTTAGATACAAGGTTGCAGATGCTCTTAGCAGAAGAGTACTAACCATACAAGAGATAAAATTTCAAAGTGTGGGGATGAATGATTTGAAAGACCTCTACAAAGAGGATAATGATTTCAAAGAGGCCTATGAGGCCTGTGTAAAGTTCCAACAAAGGTTCAAAGTGGAATTCACTGAATTTATATTGGAGGAAGGACTATTGTTTAAACAACACCTAATGTGTATACCTTAGTGTTCAATGAGGGAGAACATTGTGAAGGAGAAACACCAAGGAAGCTTGGGAGGCCACTTTGGAGTGGATAAAACACTTGAGAAAGTGAATAGGCATTACTATTGGCCTAAGTTACAGTCAGATGTTAGGAATTTTGTGGAGCAATGTTAGATATGTCAGAGGGCTAAAGGACAAAGTAGTAACAGTGGATTTTATCAACCCCTATCCGTACCCCAAAGGCCTTGGGAGTGTCTGAGTATGGACTTTGTTTTGGAGTTACAAAAGACATCAAGGGGTCATGACAGTGTGTTTGTTGTGGTGGACAGGTTTAGCAAGATGGCACACTTCATCACTTGCAAACAAACCAATGATGCTTCACATATTACAGGCCTATTCTTCAGAGACATTGTAAAGATCCATGGATTTCCACTGAATATAGTAAGTGATAGAGATAGTAAGTTTGTGGGTCATTTTTGGAGGACCCTATGGAAGATGATAGGTACAAACTTGTCTTTCTCTTCAGCCTATCATCCACAGGCAGATGGAAAAATAGAGGTAGTCAATGGGTCACTTGGGAACTTGCTAAGATGCTTGACTAAGCAACATGGACAGTCATGGGATCATATCATAGGGAAAGAAAAATATGCCTATAATGACTCTAGTAAAAGGAGTACTGGTAAAAGCCCATTTGAGAAAGTTTATGGGGATAGTCGTAGAGGGATTCTAGAGTTGAGGGATCTCAGTTTACAAGACAAGAGGAGTGCTCAAGGGGAGTAATTTTCAAAATAGATGAAGGAGCTACATGATCAAGTCAAAAAGACTCTACAAAAGCAAGGGGAGAAGTATAAGTCCAAGGCAGATTAGACAAGGAGGGATTTGCAATTCAAGGTGGGGGATCTAGTACTTTCTTATCTCAAAAAGAAATACTATCCAAGGGACAACCTACCAAGTTACTCATGAAGAAGATAGGACCTTTGAAGATATTGCACAAGTATGGAAAGAATGCATATGAAGTGGAATTGCCTCATGATTTGGGCATTTCACCAATATTTAATGTATGTGACCTCTATCCCTATAAGGAACCATCTCTAGACACAGGTCAAACCACAATTATAGATTTAGGAGATGATGATTGGGTGACAGATTTTCCTACCCCAATCCCACTGCAGTTAGACAGTATACATGATTCTAAGGTGATCAAAAAGACAAGGAAGGGCAATTACAAAGAGTATCTCATCAAGTGGAAGGGACTACCTAAAGCTGAAGCCACTTGGATGCCAGAGATAGACATTCTAAAGTATGAGGTCACCATTGAAAGCCTCCTAACTCAAGGGACTTGAGTTCTTTATCCCAGGGGAGTATGGTCCAGAGCACCTCCCATTTTGATGTGTTTGGTTTGTTTTAGGGTTTTGTTATGTGTTTTGTGTGGATTGGAATAAGATCCAATATGACGGATCCAAAGGTGACCACCTCCATGTTTGTAAGAGCCAAAAGTGCTCACTAGGTGATTTGTGGTCATTTTGACGTAGAAAGACAAAAGATGTTATTTTTGTATAATTTGGGTTTAGTGTGTCTCTTAGGACCCTAAATATCCTAACTAGGGTCATAGAAGTCAACAACATCCATCGAGTTGACAAAAAGAGTCAAATAGCACAAAATGCAAAAAAGTTGCTAGCAACTTTGAAAGTTGCTCGAGCAAATTTTGCAAATTTTTTTAAGAACTTGCTAATGGAGGTTGGAGCAGTTGTAACTACCCATGGTCGGGTATATGAGCATGGATTTTTTATTTTCAGAAGGTTAATGGAAGTTTTACATTAAATAAGATTTTTGTGTACCTTCTATACAGATGTCAGACTGTAGTTCCTTGTGTACAGATTGGATTGGGTCATCAAACCCCACAGTAGTGTAGTGTTGTGGACTAGCTTTCTTATGTATCTTTTAGTTTGATTTCAAGTTATCATAGTGACAAGTTAGAGTAATTTTTAAGTCACTGGTCTCTAATTCCCATTTACAGAGTTACAGTGCCAAAAATGGCTCTAACCTAAGCATCCACCGGTGGAAATGGCTGAAACCATAGGGGATGAAGGGTTAGAGTCTGTATATAATGTTTTTTTTTTCATTTTTTTTATTTCAAGGAGATTCCTAGACATGGAATGAATTCCTAAGGCTAACTGCTAGGAGTAGGTGAGCCAGGACATGATAGAGATTGAATTGTTTAGGGAACCCATGATATTGGATGGTGAACTTAGTGGCATGTATAGAAGCCCTATAGTGTTCCCATGAAGGATCAAATGGTGGGAGATGGTGATAGGAAGTTTGAAGACCAATTTGGTAATTATTTGTGCTGATTGGTCCAGAGGCCTAAAAGATAGGCTGAAAACTAGGGCCTGGTGATAACTAGGGTTATGGGTGCATTTAGAATCTAGGATTTTGGATTGTACTAGTGTTGGTGGATACCTTGAAGATTTTCAAGGTCTTCTGTGGGGTTTTTTGGGAGATTTGGGAGCTCTAGACCCAAAACACTAAATTTTGACGTACTAGGAAATAAGCCAATTAGGCCTCCTAGTGAATTTACCAACAAATGGATTGGTAAAGTGTCCAGAAGTGTGGGAAAATGTTCTAAAGAAATTTTGATGGGCCAAGGACATAGACAAGAGTCTATGGGGATGTATTGGAAAATCCTAAGCAAGGGTTTGGGATTCTAGGGGGGAAGGCCTAGTGAAGAAACCTAGGAAATTAAAGAACTAGTTGGACTAGTTGAACCTAGGAGTATTGGTGTCTTCAACAAGTCAACTATACCTAGGAGGAGAAGTTCACATAGGGGGTCTTGGAGATCCCTATTGGAGAAGAACACAAGGAGAGGTAACCATTGAATGGTTAGAAGAGATTAGAAGCACTTTTGGAAAGAAACCACTAGAACCCTAAACCCTCTACATTACACACGCATATATATATATATGTGTGTGTGTGTGTGTGTGTGTGTGTGTGTGTAGACACACACACATACACACACACACAGATATATATATATATATATATATATATATATATATATATATATATATATATATAT
>MU224712.1:3437138-3459500 GCA_018584345.1 Thuja plicata
TATATATATATATATATATATATATATATGTATGTATGTATGTATGTATGTATATATCAAAGTGCATAGATTGAAGAAAATGAATGAAGAGGTAATCATGGTTGTTCCTTAAAATAAAAAAGACGGATCCAAGAATTAATTTAATTATAAGGCCAAGATTCTTAATTAATATTACAAGATAAGAGGTAACCTCTTAGACATATCTAAGGCAACATCTCTACCAAACCTAATGACCTATTAAATAGCTATGGTCTCTTCTTATATGGCATTTCGAACCTTCATTATATGTTCACATCTCTCAGGTTGGTGATACTCTTCCCCCACTCATGGGATGGATCTCCTCAAGAATTGACTAACAAGGAAGGATTAGTTCCCATCACTATTGCAAAGATTATAGCAATTTTTTTTTTTAGAAATTCAATTACACTAATGATACATAATGTAATTTATTATAATTCTTTCTAAATATTGAACATACTTAAATTAAATCATAATGGTCACACTTTATCATTTCATGAAAACAAACCTGCTTAACCATTGAACATCATACTGCACATGAAATAGTTATTAGTTATTTTAAAAGGCTCACAATGAAAGGATTTAATACATCTAAATGCTCCTAGAAAATTTATAGCAAATAAAGGTTTGTTTCCAAAATGTGAATGATATTGAACTGAAGAGGCTCTTTAATGTTGAGACTATGTCAAAATGAATCCAATTGAATACCTTTTAACACTACAACATTATTATTAATTGACAAAACATTTGTTTGTTTTGCGCTTGGTAGGAATGGAATGGACAAGAGTTGGCAAAAATCCAAACTTAAATTTTTTTAACTTCAAAGAAAGTCTATGACCAAAATTTGGACCTAAACTCATGTAAACTAATCTAAAAATTTAAATAGGTGAATCAAGTAGATAACAAAATGTATGCTCGATGGGTGTACGAATGTATAATTACTGAGGAGAATATAATAGAATATGTTATATAGAGATAAAATAGAGAGTAATTGTAAAAAAATGTTTAACGAGATTATTAAAATAATAGGGAAAGGGGCTTAACTTTACAAAATATTATCTATAGATGTCGATATGTATTTGCAGTTAATCATTCTCTCAAAATAAACAAAAAATAAATAGAAAAGAAAATTATCACACTAATATCAATGATAAATCAATTTCAATAAATTTTTTTATTGAGATACTAGTTTGATGATAAATGCTCATAAGATATAAAATAAATACTATAATGTTTCAAAAATATATTATATACCTCAAAAGAATCAAAACAGCCCCTCATATCCTATAAAAGAGTCCCATACACAGTATTGTGGGCTGCTTATTTTAGCATAAACCAAATAAACTACCTAGGAAAAATAAATTAATGTAACAATAGTGATAAATGTAGGTTTGAGAGCCTTGATCCACAAACATGCATACATTAATTTATTTACAAGTCAGAACACATTTGCACCTTAATCTTTCAAGAGCCGGCTTACTGCTTGAATGAAGAATATTGAGTCTTTGAATGAACAGGAGCAGTCAATATGACCAACTTTATGGAAATGTTCATGAAGCTGCATGGAAGAGAAAGAATTCTTAACGCATTAAACGAGGGAAAGTGACAGATCCCAAAGCTTTGTACTTATGGAGATTTATTTCAACATTTCTTTTTTATTTTACAATTGCTCAGTAAGGACTACGTTTTTTCGTTCACGCTTCCACAAAAATTTGGAAGTTGTAGCGTTGGTATGGAGACAAAATTGAATTCGTGGTATCGTGGTCTTTGTTTTATTATTTTCTCATCTTGAAATTACCAGTTTTCCGCCCAAGAAAACTTAGGCTCTGGAAAATTTATATCATGTTATGTTTGTGGCCAAGATCTGGTCAAAAGTCCAATAATCTAGAAACCCTAATCAAGACCAAGACTATCATTCACCTCGCCACGGTTTGTTCTTGGACTACATTGATCTCAATCAAATCCTGAATTCTACGAAATAGAGATTAACAAAATTAGGGTTTTCAATTCGCTTGGCTTTTTTCTGAAAAACAAAATTAGGGTTTTCAATTCGCTTGGCTTTTTTCTGCAAAATTTTATATAAATTAGTGAAGTTTACATCTTCTTCTTCAAGGAAAGATTATGCCATGAAGATGAGAGCGTGGTATGTTTGGTGCGCAGGTGAGACGACACTAACTTTCATTCTAGTGAAGCTTAGTGTCCTTACCTGCGCACCAGACCTTCCCTTGCTCAACATATTGCTCTTCTAAGTTCCCAATAATTCTATTGGATCATCTCACAACCTTTTTATTTTTACATTTAAATTGAATCATCTTATCTTTTCCATTACTTGATTGTTGAAAAATTTATGGGTCATGCAGGTTCGAGCTAATAGATACTTTCTTCAATGCACTAAGCCATTCTCCAAGCTTTGTTTGGATGATGAATATAAATCACCATGGTGACATGATATGAGTTTATTTCATTTCTTTCAGATGCTCACAATTTTTCATGATCTTATTTGCTATTACTTGTTTATTTAACTTGTATGCATTGGAAGTTTGAAAATAATTAGGGTTACAAAGCTTTGGGGAATACTCTCCTGCCGAATTATAGGTCTTCATTTTATCTAGTATAAAATGGCATGAGGGGTTTAGGATCTGTGCGTCCACTTTATCATAAATGATTATGCTAGAAATAACTAGTCATAAAAGCTCCTTATCAAACGAGCTGGCTTAGTGCATAATATTAACTCATTATCAAATAAAAAAGCTTAAGTTTTCAGCCATTTCAAGAGTCACAGAGCTGGCATCAAATTCACTGCAATTTATGTTAATGTTTCCTTATGAATGATCCATTTTTGGTAACGAAGGGAGTTGCGAGGAATGAGGTCTTATCTTTTGTGAAATAAAAAAAAACTTAGCCTTAAGTTATATGCAATTTTAGTATATGGGAGTTCAATTTTAGGCTACTTTGCAGTATAATCGAGTTCAATCTGATACAAGTTAAAGTGTGTTTTTTTCGATACATGAATAGATACAAAATATAACATATTTATGAAAAACGTAAGTATAATGGAACCATATTTTAAGGTTGGGTGAAGTAAAAAGTCTATAGTAATAATATTATAAACAATTACTTAAATGTAGGTTAGTTGTATAGAAAGTAATATTTTAAGTTATATGACCAATTAATGTAGTAAGTAGCTAATTATGATCTTTAGGATTGATCTATTTAATAAGATTTTGGTCATCAAAATAGGGTCTCCTATTTCTTCCTATTAGTTTCACTAGTATACTATTAGCATGATCTAGAGTAGAGTTATGATTTCTAAGAGGAGAAATAACCAAATCCAATTTAGAAAACATATCATTTTGCCTACAAATATTATCCTAATCATATGATTATGAAGTAAGAGAGCATATGGGAGTTTTGGAACCATCCTTGATATCTTCACTATAGTCAAGGAGAACTATGAGATCCATAAAAGTTTAATAACTATACTTAAGTTGATGCCCTAAAGCAGGGGATTAAATTTTGTGAGAAGTGGAGATTGACAAGGCCTTAGAAATATTGTAATGATTGTTTCTCTAGTAATGGGCATTAACACTTAGAAATGGCCAACATCCTTTGCAACCTTATTGCTTTACACTTGGATTTGCTAAAGAGTGTTAGAACAAATCATTGACTAATTAAACAAAAAGTGAGTATCAACAACATTTAAAAATTGATGGAAGGATGAGCATATTTCTCTATTTGGAAGGGATTTTGAAATTGATAAAAAAATTGGTGGCAGATGTTACTGATTTGTCCATGGAATGTGCCAAATTTTACAGGATAGGAGGTTATCAGATGGGGTGGTAAAAAAGTTTCCTAAAGACGACAAGGAGAAGAAAAAATTGACCAAAGCCACTAAGAGTAGCTATCGCAGGTAGGATCAAATATGTTTGGCACTTTATGCTCATGCTTTTAATGAAATGCACCCTAGATGGTCATTATACTAGGGCTTTTGGGAATCATTTTGTAGTGTTGAACTAATTTAGGCGCAAAATGTATATCTTTTCCTTTTTACCTACAAGATTTTATTAATTGAAGTATCAAAGAGCATAGGACAAAAAAGGAAAAAAACACTAATTTTTCATGAGGGCTTACTATTATTAATCTTTGAACATTTGAAGTCCCAACCCTCTTTTTAATTAGCGGCCCCTAATTTTTCTTAGAACCAGATACTAAGGAGGAGGAATCTAGAAGTCATTGTTCTAATGAAGAAGATTGGGATACTGACATGGATGACTCAGACTCAGATCCAAAGAAGACAAAGAAAAAGGTTCAAAACTTTAAAAAGGATAGACCCCCTATTTGTGTAACTAATTATAACCCGAAGCCTGATGAGATGCTAGATAAGTATGTGTCTATTTCTATTAGGGCTAAGGGAACCCCTTTTCCTAGGGATCTTAATGTGGATTCCCTTACCTTAGTTTGGAGAGGGAAAGCCTTGATGATGTTCTTTCCATAACCCGTGACTCTGTGATCGACTTCTTCAAAATGCAGAAATAGATTTTCAATGAAATCAAAGAGATTAAAATAAAGATCCATGCTATCAATACTAAATAGGACAACTATAATGTTGAGTAGTGGAATGTTGAAGAAAGAAGATCTATTGTGAATTATATGAATAAAATAATAAATATTGTTAATGACTTCAAGAAAGAGTTTGACAATAGGATGCTAAATTCGGAAGAGAAATTTAATAAAAATTATGATGGGAGATTGAAAAATCTAGAAAATAAGTTTCAAAAAATCAATGAAAATCTCACATCCCTTGACACCTTCATCCATACATTGGTTAAAAGATATGCTAAAAGCATCAGTACCATGGATGGAAAACTTGAAGACCTTCAGCATGAGGGGTTTGTGCTTGATGTGGATCAGATTGAGAAGGTGCAAGAGGAGATCACTAGTCCTTCCAAAAGGAGTAAAGCCAATTTGAAGAAGAAAGGGACTTCAGTGAAGACATTCAGGATTTGAAAAAATATTGTTATCAACATGAACAAGTTGGAGGTAGAGGCAACAAAGGCTCTTAATTAGGTTTTCTTTTGTCTTCTATCTAATTTCTTTTTTTTTTCTCAATTTTTTTTCTCACTTTTGGTTGTGGGATTTAAAAAATTTATCTTTCCAAGCAATGTTTTGTAAAAAAAGGTTTTGGTTTCCTTCAAAACCTGCTTGTTCCTTAATAAAAAGCAAACAAAAAAGTAGAAAAAAATTGAACTCTTATATTTCTAAACATTGAATAATATTTCCACCTACAAAGCATGTCATATGAAGGTGAAATATGTAGGAAAACTAGGTCAATCCTCTAAGAGTTGCATATGCCAACATAAGGGATTAAATAATTTACACATCCAATTATTTGTGGGCTGAGATTTGGTGTAAAACCATTAAAACATATTCGAGACTTTCCTAGCATCTATTAAAAGAAAAATGACAAATTTTTTTTTGAGATGGATTCATCTAGATCTAATTGAAATTGTGAAATAAATAATACTAAGCTATGTGACAAAATAATACTTTAATAATGTCTTTTTAAATTGTTCATAAAATGTGTTTCAATGAAGCTAGTTGAGAGCTATAAGCCCTGCTTATTATTGATTATTTTGTACCATCTACAAATTGTAAAAGATTCACAAATATATGTCATGAGTTTTTCAATTTTTGAATGTGGTGTAAGGAAAACATTTCTATTATTTTCACCCACGTTTATTATTTCTAACCCATTATTTTAGAGAGATTATGCAGGAATGTATTCAACAACTATATATAAGGATTTAAAAGCTTTATTTGAGTCTACATTTTCACCATAATATGACAAAATATTATATACATTAGATTCATAGTGCCTCTAAAAAAATTACAATACAAACCTAATAAAATTAGCAAACGATGTATCCTAAAAAATGGATCACGAGAGAATAAAAAATAGATTAATAATTGACATCTAATATATTGACAAAAATATTCTCTTTCTATAAAGACCATTCCAATCTATCTTTCTAATGCTTTCATATGCTTTTTTCATAAAAATATCATAGATCTAAATTGACTTCTTCAAAATAATAATTAATTGAAAATAAAATTACATAGACATTATTACCATTAGGATAATTATAAAAATATAATATTGAACTATAAATTTATAAATTCTATTTACGTTTAGATTTAAAAAATAACTCAACACAAAACTAATAACTAATGTTAAAAAATACAAGAATAGAAAATTCATATTGAAGCAAACTAAAGTCTTAAGAAAGCTTATGACAAATTTATTTTCTTAGAGGAAGCTTAGTTAAAATTTCTTAAAATATTCTCATTCTATTTATAGAAATTTTTTGAGGGAATCTTGGAATAAGAAGAATAAAAAGTAGAAAGAATAGTAATTTTTTCTAAAAGAAAATATGGTTGGATATCTAAGTCAAATTCTCCTCAACATTGGTAATGATGGTAATGATAGGTACTACTGGATCTTGTAGAAACACTGAAAAGTAAAAGAGATGTCAAGAATTATAAAAATTTCACTAGAACAATCTATTTTAACAAATTGAATTGGGTTGACTAAGTCTCCGTAGAAGGATTTTTTCTAAAATTAAAAATTTTTAGCATTGAATACATGACAAGAAGATAAGGTAAAGGTAGCTAACTGAAGATCCCCATACGAAAACTTAGATTATTTTGGCTAGCAACCACTACTCAACTTTTTAAGGAGCAATTTGTGGAGCGAGTGATCCCATAAATATTTAATTTTGCTACTTATTTTGTATTCAAATTTATTTTGTAATAAAATTAGTAATAATATTTTTTGCATATAAAATTTTGAGGAAAAAAAGGCCAAAGAAAGAGGAGGGAAAGAAATATGTGGACCCACCTAACATTTCTTCTGAAATTTTGCATGGGAACACTCCAACTGCTTAAATTTAAGCAGAAAATGAACTTAAGAAGTCGCATGGGGACACAGGGTAATTATTCAAAACCTTATTTCAAACAAATAATCCTCTTCCTCCAAAGGTATTAGAAATTACCATATGCAAAGTGCTCATTAAGAAACTATCAGGAAAATCAGAAAGATTAATACATTTAACCTTGTTTTAAGAAATTTAACATGAGTTAAATAATAGTCAGATCCTTCAATAATGAATACATATTATTCAAGAGTAAGAGAATATCCTTTTAATTTGGAATAAAATAGTTTAAGTGATGAGGGTTTATGATTACTAATAGTAATGAAAGCATAAGCATTTGCAAAGGTCATTTAAATAAAGGAAATAATATTAGAACTAATAACTAACACTTGAAATATTTAGAAAGTATAAATCACCATACAATTTGATTATTTACTCTTTTTGAAAAAAACATATATATATATTGGCAAAAATGGCTGGGCAATTAAATGTTTTTATTATATACCCGGTTTCAAAGGCTCAAGAGGGAAAGAAACAGTCAATAAAACCCTCCTTCCTTGCCATTACTTATATTTAAAGATAAAACCAAAGCCAATAAAGGCCAAAGAGACTTAATCTAAAACCCCTAATGCCCATTTCCAATCTGCTATAAGCAAAATGATTGAAAACCTTACACTTTAAGATTAAAGACACAAAACCCCCCGTGATCTAAATTAGTCATCTACCTTCAATAAAACACTACCTGTCTGGGTAGGAGGAAAGCCCCAAGATCCAAAATTTAAACCAGCACAGACAACAACTTAACCTTTCTTTTTTTGCTTTGCCGATGGCTTGCCGCTAACGGATTTGTCCGATATTGCTTGTGAGGTGGACGCTGCTGGAGATGTGGCATTTGAATCATCATCAATGAAGGCTAACACAGTTGAAAACCTGTCAAACAACAAGAAGGCATTTGTGACCATTACACTAGGTAGAATATCCATAAACTTTATGATTTCTTTTCTTAAATGTTGGATAGCCTGACCCTGTAATGACAGCTTTAGTATATCATAGAGGTGTACTATTTATTTTTTTATTGTCCAGCTCTGCCAGATGGAAGAGGCCCCCGACCCAAGCTGTGGATGACCTCAGCTAATATCCATTAATCACTTCTTGTGACTCCTCCACTAAGACAAAGTCCTTTTTTAGAATCTTATTGGTCATTCAGAAGAAAACATCAAAATCTGGCACCATGTCATACCAGTTCTAGAGAAAAATCAAAACCACCTGGGTGTGTAGAAGATGTTGATGAGAATCTGGAAGCATGATACCATCTCCTAGTATGCCTCTAATAGCATCAATTACTGGATCTAGGAGGGGTTTAAATGCAATGTTCATCTGACGACCCAAATATGGGCCTGAAATAGGGTGTTCCCAATGTTGTATCCTCACGGCTACTCTCAAATTTAACTCCCTATAATCCATTAACTCCTCTGACTTAACACAAATTTGAGATAGTTCAAAATCCACTGACAGAAATGAATAATATTTGGGGGATAATAGGCCTGGACTGATGTATGCGTCATGGTGAAGAGGAAAATGTGACTTCTTGGGAGTAATGGCCGCATGTGTTTCAGATTCTGGAAATCTCAGGACTTAGCTCTATAATAATTATGGTATTTATAAAGGATATTTATCTCCTTATTTTCATCCTTCTTGACAAAAATGAAATCTTACGGATCGACACCTCATCACTTCACCTGATATTGCATTAAGGCACTTTTAACCCTTCATCAAGATCTATCCCTTGCACATGTGTCAAAGAAAATACTCATGGGTTGGGATGCCATCAGTGTACTTACCATGCCTTACATTCATTGTGCTGACATTGAATTACCTGATTTGGCCAATTGTGAACAATTATTCCCCTGCGGCGTCCACTTCAAGTTTCTCGATCAAGTTGCATATCACATTCTGCCTTTAGTTAATCTGGTAATTCTGACGATTGGACTTGTACGAAATCTCTCTCCCAATCCACCTTATTGCACTCAACCCCCAAGTTTTCTAGCCAATCAGCTAATTTATTCCCTTCTCTGTAGCAATGTAACAATGTGTACGATGACAAGTCCGAGAGGATTTTAATCACTTCCTATAAAGTATATTTGATTTCCCAACTAATTGTAGATTTGTTGGCTAGGTATAAAATAATTAAGAGGGAATCCCCTTCAATATGAAGATCCTTTACTCCCAGATGGATTTCCATCCTAATCCCACACAAGAGTGCTCGAGCTTCGACCATGTTATTAGTTCCTTCCAGAAAATTCTCAAAATGAAACCCACACCACTTCTTCCTGGATTACCTTTACTTCCTCCATCAAAATTTAATTTTATTTGATTGGAGTCTGGTGGAGTCCATTTAATGTCTTTTCACAATTGGTGTTTTGGCATATTCCCAATCAGGACTCCTATAAATGGTATAGAAATTTGAGGCCATCTTGATAATATTACATTGTCAAAGGATGTAAAGTTTGATAATATAGTTTTCACCTTTGAAACATGAGCGTTCACCATTTTTGAGATGTATTTCTCCACCAAATTGCACACCACACTTACCGAGGAGACTTGTTTCTTGAAGATCCTCTTGTTCCTCTCCCACCATACGCACCAGACTACTGCTGCAGGGATAACTCTCCAGAGGATAGAAAAGAAGGATTCTTGATGCAATAGGGGCCACTATTGAAGGATCAGCTGCAATGAAGTGTGTAAGGGGCCACTCCACCCTAGTTTTCCTAGAGCCCATTTCCAAATTTCTTGGGCAAAGTCACAGTTTACAAGAAGGTGGTTTGTGTCTTCTAGTTCTTTGCTACATAACGGGCATGGGAATGTGTCCATGATCCTCAAGCGTTTAAGTCTTGCACTAGATAAGATCCTATCTTGGATTGCTAGCCAAAAGAAAACTCCCATTTTTGGGAGGATGGCACTGTGCCATGCGAAATTGAGAGTGGGATTAGGTAAGGCCAGGGCCTGATCTAGAGATTGAAAGCCTTCTTTGACTGTATATTTACCTGACTTGCTCTTTGTCCAGATTAATCTATCACTCTCACCATTGATTAAAATGATCCTTGATTTCAAGATGTCTTCCAACTCTTTTTTCTCCATTTGTGAAATCTGATTGTGGGAAAAACCTTTCCAATGCACTGTCCGATTGGTTGATGACAAATAGTTTGTGACTCTATTTCCCTAGTATTGCTACAGAATTGGTTTAATCCTTTGCATATTTTGGGAATAGGTAATCAGGGAAAAATTCTTAGACTCGGAGGACCCAGCGAGAATTTTCTCAATCAGCAACCCTCCTCCCAGTTCAGTCATGTGGAATTTTATAATAAAAAGTAGAGAGGTCATTCTCCCTAATTTGAGCACGAGTTCATTTGCCATGTAAGATTAGGGAGAATGACCTCTCTAATTTTTATTATAAAATTCCACATGACTGAACTGGGAGGAGGGTTGTTGATTGAGAAAATTCTCGCTGGGTCCTCCGAGTCTAAGAATTTTTCCCTGATTACCTATTCCCAGAGACTGTTCGGGCACTCATAAATTTTCCATGTTAGTTTCACCCCTAAACTAAGGTTCCTTTTGTGGATTCTATGGAAACCTAGGGCCCCACTTTCTTTTGTTTTGCAAAAATTGCAACAAGAGACCAGAGGTACCTTGGCTTTGTCATCCATATTTCCTCTCCAAATGAAATCTTTTAGGCATTTGGAAATCTTTTTCATCACGCCAGGTGGGGCTAAAATAACTGACATGATGTAGTTAGGGATTGAGCTGAGGATTGATTTAGCTAGCATGATTCTTCCTACCAAAGACAACCACCTTGCCTTCCAAGAGGCAATTTTGTTTCTAATGTTAGATAGTACTCTGTCCCAAAATGATACTTTAGTTTTACCTTGAAAAAAGGGTATCCTCAAGTACTTGCTTGGAGTAGAAGCCAATGAGAAGCCCAAAATTCTCTGAATTACTCTACTTGCTTTGATGTTGGTATTAAATATAAAGATCTTGGAGTTACCCTCATTTAATTTTTGACCTGATGCCTCGCAATATTCAACCATTATTTCTTTGATAATATTTGCTTCCTTAACACTACCTTTACCAAATAGTAATGAATCATCTGCAAAGAGTGTGTGAGAGATTTTAAGCTGGGACTGTCTGATAGAAATGCCTTCCCAAATGCCCTGGGTTTTTTTCATGGAGATGAGTTTGCTAAGGCCTTCCGCAAGGATAATGAAGAGAAAAGGCGATAGGGAATCCCCCTGTCTTACTCCTTGCGAAGAGGAAAAATAGCCACATGGAGAGCCATTAATCATTACTAAAAAAATTTCTCCCATAATGTAGGACATAATCCATTTGATCCATTTTTTGTCAAAGCCCATTTTTTCCATTACTGCTCGCTGGAATTCCCAATTGACCCGATCATATGCCTTAGTCATATTGAGTTTTAATATCATTGCTAGAAGGTTTTCTTCTTTGATGGAGTGGATAACTTCATGTGCTATCAGAGCACCTTCAACTGTATCTTTACCAGGTACAAAACCACCTTGCTACTCTAAAATAATTTTTGGAATCAATTTCCCCAACTGAGTAGCCATTAGTTTTGTTATGATCTTGTAGATGGTATTACACAGTGACATTGGTCTAAAGTCTGCAAAAGAAGAAGGTTGTTGACATTTGGGAATGAGTGTAATGGTTGTTTTATTGAACTATTTCAACATACATGTATGCTTTCTAGATTCCTTGGTTGCTCTAAGGATGTCCATGCCCATAAAGTCCCAACATTTCTGGAAGAAAAAAGGAGTCAGTCCGTCAGGGCCCGGGGCCTTATCTAGATTCCAAAAAATGAAGATTGGATTTCTTCTAAAGTGAAAGGGGCTAGCAAGGCCATGTTATCCACATCTGTAACCAAATTAGGAATGCAATTCAGAATGGGCGGATGCTAAAAGGGGGCTGCATTTGGGTTCGCTGAGAGGAGCTGAGAAAAGAATCTAGCAACCTCATCTTGTATATCCCTTTGGTTCTTGAGAATCATGTCGTTGTCGTCCTTAATTTGGAATATAGAGCTTTTGTGTCTCTTTACTTTGGTAGACATATGGAAAAATATGTGTTTCTGTCTCCTTCTTTTAGCCATAGTTCTCTCGACCTTTGAGGCCAAAAAATATCCTCTCTTAGAAGTAATTCATCCAATTTTTGGTTATGTTGATATTGTTCATCATCAATTTCTATAGACATACCATTACTAAGAATGTATGCCTGAATATCTTCCAATTTCCATTGGATTTCTTCCTTTTGTTTAAAGATGTTTACAAAAGAATTTTTGTTCCAATGTTTCATGTTGATTTTCATAAATGCCAGCTTCTTTGACAATTTAAACATTTTTGTACCTGGTATCAGTGGTGCTTGAGCCCACCAAGTTTGCAAGAGCTTTATGAAATTGGTGTCTCAAAACCACATTTTCTCAATCTTAAAATGGGGCCGATTTCTATTGGGCTGATGAACTGTTTGAATTTCAGAAGATATAGCAAAATGGTCTAATCCAGTTAAGGAGAGGATAGAAGATTGGCAGATGCCATGGGAAGCCAACCAGAGAGAGTTCACCAAAAACCTATCCAACCTAGCTCCTACAAAATTACTACCTTTCCATTTGTTGGACCACGTAATTTTTCCATTCGATGGAATACATTCTAATAACTTATTGCCATAACTGAAGTTCTGGAACTCATCTGTGACTATTGGGGAAGGAGTGCCTCCACCCATCTTATCTTGCACACCTAAATAAGCATTAAAATCCCCACCCAGAATAATACTTTTCCCTTGCATACCATTCAAAAGTTGAGATAGGGAGTTCTAGAGTCTCTGTTTCCTTAAAGGAGATATTGGCCCATAAACATTAATTAGGATGAATTAGATTAAAAAAATTGTTACGTCTGTTGCCATCCAATTAGTGTTTTTGATATCAGAGAGACTTGGCATTTGTGCCTGTTCTAGAGGATTTCCACCCCACTAGACGTACCTATAGAGGCCGAGATAATATATCCCCAATTATACCACTTTGGGAAAAGTTTATTAGCAGCCTCTTATGATAGCTTTGTCTCTTGTAATAACATCAAATTTGCGCCTCCAACAAGAATCTAATTTTTGATCACCCGTGCTTTGTTAGTGGTATTTAAGCCTCTAACATTCCATAATAATATCCTCATATTCCATTCAGAGAGTAGTTAGCCCTCCTACTTCCATTAAATTTTTTCAAAATTAATGCCAATGCCTCTTCCTTGTATTTTCTGGGTGTTCTCTGAAAATTAAGGGTTAACTGTGTTCCCTGGGCTATCTCTTTTTTTAGCTTGGATATTATAGACGGTCTACACCTTAATTTCTTCTGGGAGCTCATTTTAGCAGTCTTTGAGATGTCTAGTTTTGTTTGGAAGATTGAACATGCTATAGCTTTCTCATTAATAAGATCCTCTATTTTCCTTTCTTGCGGAATATGTTGAGCATAGATTTCTATTTTTGAATCTGAATTTGACTCTAAACCACTGTGTAGGTCATCAAGTTTTCTTTTTGCCACCAGAAGGATTAGTGACTCCATCATAAGATCCTTATCCATATTTTCCATGTTAGAGATTTGGGAGACAGTAGGCCATTGAAGTTCCTCTTGGTTGTTATCGAGAAGAGTGTGAGCTTGGCCATCATTAGTATGAGGTGAGATCATATCAGGTTTTAGGGTGGAATATTTCCTTTCCCTGACTTGAGGACTTTTATGTGAAAATGATATGGTCCTAACTTCCGAAAGAATAGATGTCAATTGGATTTTAGGCAGTTCCCCCAAATCCATCAGAAGGAGTCTTCCCTCATCCACTTCCTCGACTAAATCTATAGATCCTGGAATGATCTTATTGTTCTCCGGCAGAACTTGGTTTTTCCGGTGGTTCCCAATTATATCCCCAAATTGTTGTTGGTATGCTTTCAAAGCTAAAGTGGGCGAAGAAACATGATAGGTGCTTGGTATGCAGCCCAAAATCAGAAGAACCGGGCATTGAGACAGAGAAGCATAAAATAACCATAAGAAGTTATGGAATAGGGAGAAAAAGTTTGTAATCAAAGCTCCAAGGGACTGTGGTGGAAGATTGCTAATGTTGGGCTAATCTGAACCTCCTTAGACACCTTTCTAAAATTTGAACCTGACATTACCGGGGGTAGAAAAAAAGGCTAGATTAGAAGAGTGATCCTTACAAACCACCACCTTTGTGATCCCAAATGCTTGACAGTTAACATTCAAGTGTCCTAACTTATTTTGGCGGTCACAAACAATGCTCTCCTCCTGAATCACTAGATTTTGAGGCCAAGATCCCCATTTTGATTTTAAATGGATTACCAAGGGGAAGTCCTTGGATTGGTCAACTAGAATATAGACCCTAACTTCCATATGGGTAAATTCAAAAGGAAGAAGATCGTGCCTAATGAAAATCCCCAGAGAATTTGCTAGAACCTCAATAATATCTAGATCTCTGTATTCCAATGGGAGAGCAGGAAATGCTATCCAATGGGGATAAAAATGATAGGTCTAAGGTTGGGTGGTAAAATTTGGGGTCCAAAGAGAAGTGAAAAGTCCTGCCCCCTGAAAAAACCAACCTTTCTCCTTATGTACTAGATCTCTATGTGCTTTGGATTTGAATATAGCAATAAAAAAGTTTGAGGAATCATCAAGCATAAAGAGATCTTGCAAGCCTACCTAGGATTCAGTAGCCCAATCGTTGATTATAGGAAAAGAAATATTGAGGTTAGCACACTTACCAATCAATGTGGAATGACGAAGGACTCCAGTTTTTTGTTGTAGCATCTTTTTAGGAAGAACAACAGCTGCATGAGATTTTCCTACACTATGCCGCACATTTGGCTCTTAACCCTTTTTTTAACCCAAATTTTGTGATGAGTTACCTCTTTTGGATTGAAGGGGGCTCTAGAAAGAGTGATAGGAAGGCCCTGTGTTGGCTCTTCCTCATAAAACATTGTACTAAAGTGCTAAGAGAAAACATTGGGTGAGATCAGGGGAGAGCCTTCACGTATGTCAAATATAGGTTGTTTTTCCTTTAGGAGTTTTGGTTTTTGATACCCCCTATTTTTTATATGTCTGATCTGAGTGATCCTGACCAAAAATTTTGTGGGGGACACGACGCTGGAAACCCTTAGTCTGAATATTTGGATCTCCTTGTACAGGAGGCTTGAGGACCTGGGCTAACCCTGATGGATCTTGATTTGACGTGAGTGAGTTCAAACCATTATGATCAAGAGAAACTTGTTGTGAAGGTTCTTTAGGGATGGGGCACACTGAGGGGTGGAGATGTGAATCTATCTGACAGGGGCCCGATTTGTCCATTGACGCTAAATGATTAAGATGGTTACCAAGGGAGAGAGAAATTTATCGCCCAAAATAATTTGAAATTTTTGGCGGTGGTCTTTTACTTGAGCACCAAGGGATCCCTGAAATGATGCCTTAGATGATTCCCCAACCTCGAATGATCAAAATCCCTGAAACCCTTCTTTAGGAGCATACTTATGATAAATCCCTTGTTTTCTCTTAAGCTCTGACAGATTTGGTAGGGAAGGGTTGGATTCTGGTTTACTTCCTTTCTACTAAGGTTGTAGATCTAGCAAGGGAGAAGTTGGTTTATCCTTTATGACCTTTCTAATAGACTTTTTAAAGAGAAATAAAGGGTTAACAAACATTGGTTTCACAGGTTGAACCACTACCTTGCCCCTAAAAATCTTTAACAGATCCTTCTGGTCCTTGTGAGCTAAAATTTTTTTGCAAATTCATGCGATTGGAAACCCTCAATGAAATGGTTATCATCGGATTTCAAAATCCTTTGAACTATGGACCGATGCCTAAAAATGTTGACCCTACCCCACCTACTTTCATTGTTCTGCCATATCTCCTATCATCTTCTGTACGTATGATCCATCCTCTGCTAAACCTACCATCTGCTCTATTTTTCCTACCATCGCTGGTCTGCTGTTCCTTCCATGGCTACTTCTCCATTACACCATCTTGGGTGGAGAAGCCCTAATTCAGGAGGCTAGAGCTGTAAAAAATTTACTAGATTCCTATCCCAGGGCCACTGGTCAATCTATCAACTGGTGTAAGAGGTCCCTCTTTTTTATTAACATGCTTGAGACTAGACAAAGAAGAATGGCGGATATTTTAGGGTGCAGTGTTGGATCTCTCCCTTCCACCTACTTGGGCCTTCCTCTTGGATAAAATCCCCCAAATGCTTTCTAGAACAATCTCATTGATAGATTTAACAAAAAATTGGCAGGCTAGAAGGGAATTCTTCTCAGTCAAGCGGGAAAGATTCATCTGGTCAAGTCCACCCTTCAAAACCTTCCTACTTATGCTCTAAGCCTCTTTACTATCATGGCTAAAGTGGCTGAAGTGTTGGAAAAAAATCCAAAGGAGATTTCTCTGGTTGGGGGTGGAAGAGAAAAGATGCCTCCCATTGATCGCTTGGGATAAATTTTGTCTCCCCAAAAAGGATGGGGGTCTAGGTATTAGGAGGATTGGGCCTTTTAATAAGGTGCTTCAAGCCAAGCAGATTTGGAGGATTTTCCATGGAAAAGGGGAATGGAGGGATTTCATTGAGGATAAATACCTGTCTAATGCTTCTTTGAAAGAGATGATTTCCTGAATGGTTCTTATATTTGGAATGACATTCTCAATGCCAAAGACCTAGCCAAGTCAAAAGAAAAATGGAAAACTAGAAATGGGCACACTATTAGCTTTTGGAATGACAATTGGATTCTATCAAGACCCCTGAAAGATATGGATTGCTTTAATTTTGGATGGAGGAATGCATCTTACATTTCAGGGATAGATTTTGTAATTACAGAATAGGTAATTCATGGGTGGATCTGCCATCTATTTCCTAGGAGCTCTCTCCGTTACTCACTACTCTCAATACTATTTCCCTCTCTCAGAATTAGGATGCTTTGATCTAGGAAGCATCTCCTAATGGCTCTTTCACTATTGCTTCGACCTATTCTTCTCAGTAACATCTGGAGGCAACCCCTTTTTGGTCTAAAGCCTGGCTACCTGGGCTTATCCCAAAAATCAATGTTTTTACTATCTTTTTCTTCAAAACTGAATTCTCACTGTTGATAACATTATCAAGCGTGGTATTCCTATCCCCAATAGGTGTGTCCTTTTTTAGGTTGAAGCTGAGTCTGTGGACCCCATCTTTATCCATTGTACCTTTGTTAGGTCTGTCTAGCATTTTTTCCTGTCTCTCTTTGGCCTGCATTGGTGTTTCCCTGCCTTTGTTAAGGATCTCTTTGGCCATTGGACCTTACCCTTCAAAAACACAACCTTTCATAAAATTTGGTCTTGGGTGCTTCCTCACCTCTATTGGGGCATTTGGAAAGAGCCTAATAACCACATCTTTAGGGACTGTAGTGTCATTCCCAAAATTTTATTCAAAAAAATACACCATGCTCTCTTGGAAAATTTTATTACTTGTGAGAATACTAATCCTTTTGTAGGTTTAGATGATATGGCTAATCCCTTGAATACCATAGATAAAAGACAACACTCTACCTGGCGTTGTCGTCTGGATGCCTGGGAAAAAGCCAACTTTAACAGTGCAGCCAAGAGTAACCTTGGCATGGCGGGAAGTGGTGGCATAATTTGAAATTGCATCAGCTAGGGCATTGTTGTTGTTAGCCTCCCATTGGGCACATAAACCAACAACTACGTAGAAGCAAATTCTGCCCTCCAAGTGACTAGATTAGCTAATGAATTAGGAATCAAAAATCTTTGGTTAGAAGGGGATTCACGCAACATAATCAATTTTCTTAACTTGAAACATCTGCCATCGTGGACCATAACTAATATGGTTAAGGAAACTCCCTCCCTTTTGAACACTTTTGATATGTCCATTTATTCAATGTGTTTAGAGAAGGCAAAAAAGTTTTTGACTGGTTTTCCAACTGGGCAGTGAGAAGTGACAGGCAGACTCACTAGCTTAATGGAGGAGACCTCTAATGTGAAGCGTTGGATTTCGTCGCTTATGATCGAATCTATGGGAAGGAGGTTTTATTAATAATAATCATGATTGTTAATGCTTTGAATGGAATTGGCTTTTCCATTAATGGAAATTACGAGATAGGCTGGAAAGGAAATCATTACAATTCACACCCGCACACTTACAGGGTACCCAAACACTTTGGAAAAACTTACCGTTCAAGGAAAAGAAACAAAATCATCTGGAATAATTTAGAGAATAGTGGTCTGTGCTTCTATGTTTCTTTCTATTTTTCTATGTTTCTTGCGATGGGAGGGGAAAGGCATAGGAGGGAACCTAAGAAAGATTGTGAGAAATGGAGGTGGCGTACCAAGATTTGGAACTACCTGCAAAGTGGCAGCATTTCCACCTTCATCGAGAGGCTTCACGGTGGAAGCTGAATATTACAAAATTGTTCATCAAAAAATAGAATGAGGGCATCATTGAGGTTGTGGGAAGAAATTTTATGTTGGCAGAGGAGGTTATCTCTGTGGTCACCAGTATTCCTATTGTTGGGAAAAAATTCTACAGAGACCGGAAAATTTTGGATTCGGCGATTAGCGACTTTGTCAAAAATGAGGATGGAAAGAGAGAGCTCACCAAGGTCGGCGCCCACTAAGTTCCTAAAGGGATGAAGAGATTGTGGAGGTTCATGTTAAGATCCATCATCCACTACGTTACACTAGATACTAGGTTTTATAGAATCTAAACCTACCATTTTGTCCTCCTAAACCATTTCGCCATGATATGAAGGTGTCTATTCCCTTTTATTTGTATGCTTCTATAAATGATAATATTAATGGGTTTAGAGAGAAGGCTATTGCTAACCCTGCCCTACAAGAAGGCCTTTTTCTTTTAATCTATAAATATTTTAAGGCCCAAATCCTTGGGAAGAAGGTGGTTCAGAAGGACGAGATGGAGGCCTCTACTTCGAACTATATCCCATCAGAGATGGAAGATAGTGATGGTCTGCATTTTGAGGATGATGAGGAATATGAAAACAAAAAGAACAATCTGGGTTCATCTTCCAAAAAGCGTAGAGTTAGTCTGCAAAGCATAAAAAAAAAATTGGTAACCCCTAAAAAATAGAGTACCATGGTTATCTATTTTGAGGAAGATTATAATGAGGAAGGTATGGACATAGATGAAGAAGGGGTTATTTCCAGTGGAAAAGGTAGAAAGAGTAAACACCCTACGATGGGTAAAAATAAAAAGGATAGGAAGAGGGTTTTGAGAGAAGACCAAAAAGCCCCTATGGACAAAACGCGAAGTGTCTCCGCTATTTTGGACCACAATCTAAAGAGGAAGCTCAAGGATGATTACCAAGATTCCCCTTCCCCTCAGATATCTCAACCCTATGACATAGGGAAGGATGACAAGCAGGATAGTGAGTAGAATAGGGGAAGATTATTGGTTGGCGCGACTTCAATGTCAAAACAGCAAAGATGGGGATAACTAGAGAAATCATAAACCCCAAGGTTATTGAAGGAGAGGGTGGCCGTATCAAGTTGGATGAGCTTATTGGCCCCTCTTTGGTGGTGCTCAGTGAAAATACCAGGGAGTTCAAGATGGACCCGCTCAATAATTCCCGAAATAGCATGGTTGATAATTACAGAACCATCAAATGGATTTTCCATGAAGTGGAGCATCTTAAAAAAGGGTTAGAGGTAATGAAAAGGCTAAAAATGATAGGATTACTAAGGATCAGGAGAGTCTAAGTAGCTGAGTGAAAAAGATGGAGGATAACATGACTAAGGTAGAAGCTATCTTAAAGAATATAGCGGAGCAGAGCTATAGTATAATTAAGGTGTCCAAAGAGCACACCAACACTATCATCGAGAAGTTGGAAGCTAAATTAGATGGGCTAAAGGCGGCTAACATGGAGGTGGAGATAAAATCTAACACTGAACAGGGTCCCGGCCAGAGAACCAAAGCTAGAACAAAAAAAAATTAAGGACAAGAACTTGGCGCTGGATCTACAAAAGATCAAGGAGACAGCGGCCAATATGGAGTTTCTCGAGGCCAAGGCGGCCGCACTGATGGTGGACTTATCATGAGGGACCCTGGTCTTTTCTGCTGACCCTGTTTTTCCTATTTTTTTAGAAGTCTATTTTTTGCTTTGGCCTTTGTTGGCCTATTCTGTCTTTTTGCTTTATTCTGTTTTAAACTTGGCTTAACATTACTATTACTTTGTTTTGGCTTTCAGGAACCCTGTAAAACTTGTTTTGCTTAATCAAAAAAAATAATTAAATCTTTTGGCAATAACATCAAAAGCATAAATATTAATAACATGAAAAGAGTGATTATTAATATTAAAGAGAACCCATAAATCCCAATTGGTGTGGTCACATCTTCATCCACTAATACAAATACCATTGGAAGAAATTAAAATAGTGACTCTACCACATACTACCTTGTGGTACATATACAAAAAGTTGCTAGCTATCCATGTTGCATAACAAATTGTCGAAAGAAAGAAAACATAAAGTTTTAGCCTCTTGCAAACAATAAATGTCTAGGTTTACAAATATTAGCTAATTATATTTCATAATATATTTTCTGGTGAAGTTCTATTAGACTTGAAACATTTCATCAACGAAAATTTATTGAATACAATATTCCAAAGACATATCAATGTTGTCAGGCTCTTCAAAATGTTTATAGTTATTCTATAAATAATTAGTTTCTATCATGGGTTTGTAACTTCACAATTGGAAAGTTGGCATGAAACTTCACTTGTTTGAAACATAGTCCCCATCCTCCAAGTCCTAAAGAAGGTTGTAGTAGTGCCTAAAATTCACTAAAGGAAAAGAGAAATAGTAGGAACTGTTGCCCAATTTTCCCTATCCTATGCATTTTTGGCCTTTCTGTGTTTTCCCGCCAAAATGGCCTCCCGTCCTTTTTCAAAAAATCAAAGATATGTCTCATCGCGCAATCGCTTTTAAAAATATGTTCAAAGTTTAAGTTGCATGACGAGCTGCCATTCGCACTCATCGCTCAGTCGCTACCTTTTCCTGCATAGGTCTAATCCACCCCCGAGTGCGCGACGAGCTGGGAAATATGTCGTCGCGCAATCGCGATCATTTTTGGTCAGGTCGTCCTTGCCTTGCGACTGAGCAAGTCAAATATTTCAAGGGCTCATCGCGCAGTCGCGATGTCTAAGTTATGACGGGTTCCTAACTCCCGGGTGAGTGACAAGCTCAATGGGTGATGTTTTCACGCAGTCGCGCTGACATTTTTTAAGAGGATAAAGGAAAAGGCAGTGCGTGAGTTGGCGACGAGTTGTTCCGGGAGGTCATCGCACAGTCACGGTGTCTTTAGAGATTAATGTTGCAAGTCCGCGACCGAGCGACCGAGCTGAAGGGTAGTGTCGTCGTGCACTCGCAGATGTTTTAAGAAGATATGGTGCTGGCTCGCGAGTGAGCGACGAGCTCGAATGGTAATGCATCGCTCAGTCGCTGCAATTGTCAAATGAAACAGAAAAGGGTTGCGACTGGGCGACCGAGGGAGATGGCTTCTTGTCGCTCAGTTGCCGAGCAAAAGGGAAGGATCGATAACAGGTTGCGAGTGCGCGACAAGTGAAAAATGGGCTCGGTCGCTCACTCGCTGAGCAATGAACACAAGGGCAAAATAGGTCGCGACTACGCGACCGAGCAGAGCAGGCAGGTGTCGCTCAGTCGCCGATAGAAAAGTAAGGAGAATACACCCGTGACTGAGCGACGAGCAAAGAAATGAACCCATCGCACACTCGCTATTAGAACTGAATGAAGCTGAAATGGCTCGCGATTGCGTGATTAATAAAAGGCAAGTGCTCGTCGCCCAGTCGCCAGACTTTGCAGATAAAAGAGAATACACCCGCGACTGCGCGACCGAGTTGATTAAGGAGCTGTCGCTCACTCACCGAGCTGGAAGGATGAACAGAGATCAGCTCGCGACTGAGCGATCAATGAAGAGATGGAGCTCGTCGCCGACTCGCACAGAAAGTAAAGTAATGAGGACGTTGCTCGCGACTGCGCGATGATGATGCTGATGAGGTCGTCGGTGCTCGAAGATTTCCAGAATGTTATAGAGAGACTTCCAGGATAAGCCAGAGGCGTGGAAAAAGATGCAGAGCCCACGTAGAAGTTATTGCTCAGATGTAGTTGGCAGGAGGTATGGTCGGGGTCGAGAGCTCATTGATGAGTGGCTGAGCGGCAGCCGTCAAGGGTCATTTCTCATCCTGGACAGATATGACCAGTTGGTGGGCATTCATGACAGAGACTTAGTTGCTGAATATTGTTCATGGATCCAGGTTGCTTGTTCACGATGCATAATCAAGTACAGGGATGGGC
>MU224712.1:3486446-3498290 GCA_018584345.1 Thuja plicata
CATGATGAAAGATGAGGACCTTTGAAGAATGAGAAGATAATGAAGAGAGCACCAAACTACCATGATGCAAGCCTAAAATGTGAATGCAAGCCTACAATGCAAATGCAAGCCTAAGCTAAATGCAATCATAGGACTTTGGTTGTTGGACTCATCGTATTTATCATCATCAGGTGCTTTTGGATCATTGGAGTCAATACAATCCTTACTGGTGTCGTTGCGACCATAAGAATATGAATATGACTTTCATCGGATAAAATATAGGAAACGAACATAAGCACCGAGGCACAAAAGCCAAGGTGACCTGAACACTATTTCCAATTTGATATAGTAATAATTCACAAGTAAACAAACACAACAATAACAGTCAAGGAGATAGTTTCAACCTCCCCTTGGCATACAAATAAACAAGATCGAGGGATGTGAGGCTTTTCCACCTTAATGCAGAAGCTCTTATCACATACACCCTATTTATTTGACATTTTTAGATCATCGAAACCACACCAACAAGTAGTAGACAAAGAAAATATCAATGAAATTCATAAGAACAGACAGCATACTATGAAAGAGTCAATCGTATCTCAGCATGTTTCAAAGTTTACGAATGTTTCTATGTTCAAGGTGTTGAAAAACACCGTTGTGCTTGTGAGTGCAATGTTTTTGATTGCTATTGAGAGATGTTTATGTTGCGAGATATCTGAAGTGTGTTGAAAAACACAGATGTGTCCAAAGAGAGTGTTGAGAAACACTGTTTGATTAAGGTGTTGAGAAACACAAGTTTGTGTCAGTAGAGAGTTGTCCTTCAGGACTGACAAGATTACTAACTCAAGTATAAACTGAAGTGTGATAAAAATGGGGAGCCATGCCCCCAAGTAACAAATGGATCGAAGCCGAGAAAAAAGGATAGTGAAACAATGTGAGAAATCTCATCAATGTAGCGGCAGTAGGCATACTCAGTGAGAACCACTGGTGACTGTCGCAAGAGATTCTCAAGCATAAAGATCGATAACAAGATTGAAGCATCAGTAGGTAGACGCAGTGAAGACCACTAGTGACTGATGCAAAAGAGAGTCTCAAGAAGAGACGAAGCGCTACGAGGCATCGGCAGGCAGACGTAGTGAGATCCACTGGTGACTGATGCAAAAGATAAGACAATGCCCCCTAGATCAGGAACATGCCCCTGAGTATGACCAGTTTCAATCCATGTGAGGTTGAGAAAAATCTCAAAGATGACCGAAAGCAAATGCACACTAAAGGAGGAAAGCGAACTAAAGCTGGAAAGCAAACTGAAGCAAGAAAGCAACTGCAAGAAAGCCAAGACATGCTGCGACAGATAAAGCATTGCAAAACAAGAGGCACCTGTTTACTAGGTTTTCACCGTCTTGGCAGAAATTCTATTTTTGCTACCATGATGCCTGTTTACCAATTTTTCATCAATGGCACATTTTTCTCTTTTTCTCTTTTTTTGTATTTTTCAATTTTTCAATTTATTTTTGTTCTTTTTTCTTTTTTTCTTTTTTTTTGTATTTTTAAATTTTTTCATTTTTTTTTTTATATTATCAAGGTGCATGTTTACCAGGTTTTCACCAGAATAATAGATGCATCAAAGCCCCTGTTTGCCAGGTTTTCACTAAGATGATCATTTTTCAAGACATTTTACAATTTTTAGGATTTTCTCAGAAATAAAGTATGTACATGAGAATGCAGAAGATATCTCAACTATAGAATTTTTTTAGGTGAAGAGCATTGATGGGCTCTTTGAGTGGTTCACCTTCTGTAGTGGAGAGCTGATAAGTGCCAAACCCAAATACTGCAATAATGATATAAGGACCAAGCCAGTTTGGCTCAAACTTCCCTTTGTGAGTCCATTGTTGTTGATTTTTAGGATTCTCTCTCAGGACGAGATCACCTGTTTGGAAATCTCTTGGTCTGACTTTCTTATTATAACTCTTTGATATCCTCTTTTGGTATGCTCTGAGATGATTGAATGCCACCTTCTGATGTTCATCCAGTAACTCAAGCTCTTGAAGCCGAGATATTCTCATGTCATCATCTATAACAAGGTCTTTCAAAGAGACTCACAATGTAGGAATCTCAACCTCAATAGGCAGTACAGTGTCTACACCATAGAATAAATAAAATGGCGTGGCCCCTATTTGCATTTTGATACTGGTGTGATAGGCCCATAAAGCCAGATTTATCTAGAGGTGCCAATCCCATCTAGACTTGTGTACCGTACGGTGTAGGATCTTGAGAATTGTTTTGTTAGAAGCTTCAGCTTGCCCATTACCCTGGGGGTAATAAATAGAAGACCAATGTTGAATGACCTTAAACTTAGCACATAAATTTGTCAGATCTTTATTCTTGAACTGTCCCCCATTGTTAGTGATAATAGAGGAAGGTACACCATATCTACAAATAATGTAGTTTAAGATAAACATAGCTACAGATTTTCCATCAGCTACACTAAGAGGCACTACCTCAACCCATTTAGTAAAATAATCCATAGCAGTGATGATGTACTTGTGTCCTCTTGAGGAAGATGGATATATATGACCTACTAAGTCAAAATCCCACTATTGAAATGGCCAAAAGGTGATAAAAGGAATGAGTTCATTAGCTCGAGCATGAATCAAGTTTCCATTGAGTTGACATTTCTTACAAGATTTGGCAAACTGCGTAGCTTCCTTCTCCATATCGGGCCAATAATATCTAGCTCTAATAAGCTTATGAGCCAGTGTCAGGCCATTTGAGTGAGAACCACAAATGCCTTCAAGTACCTCTTCTAACGTGCATTTAGACTCATCAGGTTCCAGACACCTAAGGAGGGTACCGTCTAGACCCCATCTATACAAGTCGTTTGCTACGATGACGTACTGTGAAGCACTACGGATTAGATGGCATTTTTCATTTCTAGTATATGTGTCAGGAATAGTTTGGTTATGGAGATAGGAGTATATGTGGTGGTAGCGAGATGAATCATGTCCAATTAATGAACAGACCATCTGGGAGTCAAGAGAGTCATAGGCAGGGTAGCATAATGTCTCCACTAGGAACTTGTGTCTGAAATCATTCTCTGGCATTTGCAACATAGAGGCCAGAGTAGCCATAGCATCAGCCGCTTTATTATCTGCCCAAGGAATTTGCTAAAAAGTGACATGTACAAAATAATTCTTAAGGCTTTCAACCATCCTTTTATAGGGTACCAACTTTTGATCTTTGGTTTGATAAGTATTGTTGACTTGATTGATAACTAGTTGTGAGTCTCCAAAGACTTTTAGTTCATCCACTCACCATTCAATAGAAATCTTGAGTCCATTGATCAAAGCTTCATACTCAGCGGTGTTATCTGTACAAGGAAACATCATTTTATATGCCTTCGGTAAAGAGTACCATTGAGGTGTAATAAACAAAATTCCAGCTCCTGACCCCTGTTGGTTGAATGAACCATCAAAGAACATTGTCCATGTTTGATGTGTGAGAAGCATAATGGACTCATTTGGGAATTCCATCTTTAATGGTTGATGATCTGTAAGAGGTGCTTCAGCCAATTGATCTGCAATTGTCTATCCTTTAATAGCTTTTCTCTCAACATATACAATATCGAACTCACTGAGGAGCATAACCCATTTAGCTAGTCTACCTGTGAGGGAAGCTTTACTGACTAAGTATTTCAATGGTTAATATTTTCAATTAACCTTGTAGTGTGAGCCAACATGTAGTTTCGTAGCTTCTGGGAAGCAAACACCACTGCTAGGCAAGCCTTCTCAATGATTGAATAATTCATTTCATAAGAGACCAATGTTCTGCTAATGTAGTAAATGGCTCTTTCTTTATGGTTTGGATCTTCTTGGGCCAAGAGAGCACCCAAGGATGTTTTCATCACTAAGATATACAGGATCAAAGGCTTCCCCTGAATGGGAGGCATTAGTATGGGTGGATTAGCTAGATACCATTTAATTTTTTGAAACCCTTGTTCACACTCTTTGTTCCAGTCATAAGTCACACCTTTATGCAGAGTCTTGGTGAAAGGTTGTGACTTATCAGCCAATTGTGAGATAAACTGCCTGATAGATTGAAGTCAACCTTGAAGACCCCTGATTTTTTTGATATTACAGGGTGGTGGCATTTCCATTATAGCTTGTACCTTTTTTGGATCCACCTCAATTCCTTTTGCTAAGATAAAGTAGCCAAACTTAATTTTCCAGAAGTAACCCCAATTGCACATTTCTTAGGGTTTAGATGCAATTTAAATTTCTCCATACGATCTAGTATAGGACCTAGATCAGTGAGATGTGTTTTTCTATCCATAATTTTGGCAAGTATATCATCCACGTAGTCCTCCATTGTCCTATGCATCATGTCATGAAATATTGTAGTAACAGCTCTTTGATATGAAGCCCTAGCATTCTTTAAACCAAAGGGCATAACATTCCAACAAAATGTACCCCATGCACAAGTAAAAGCTATTTTCTCTTGGTATTTTGGCACAATTTTGATCTGATTATAGCCAGAAAATCCATCCATTAAGGAATACATCTCATATCCTACTGTCATATCCACGATCATGTCAATATTAGGAAGTGGAAAATCATCTTTAGAACATGCCAAATTTAAATCTCTAAAGTTCGTGCAAACCCTAATAGATTTGTCATGTTTGGTTACTGGGACTATATTAGAAATCCACTCTACATAATCAATCGCTCGAATGAACCCAGCTTTTAGAAATTTTTCCAATTCTGCCTTGATCAGTAAAGCTACATGCGGATGCATCTTTCTAAGTTTTTGTTTCACAGGTTTCACACCTGGTGCTATTGATAAGTGATGCATAATGAGATCAAGATCCACACCTGGCATGTCAGAATACATCCGTGCAAAATTTAACTTTTTCTCTTGGAAAAATTCTATAAATTCCTTAAGTTCCTCTGTAGATAATGACTTGGCCACATGGATGATATGTGGATGTCCTTATGTTCCCAGATTTATCAGCTGAGTAGGTTCAATTAACACTGATGAGTGTTCCTAGAAGTGACTCAGAATCACATCAAGTACCTCACCCTCAGGTGCCTCAGAGAGGTTTTCACCTTCGAGTATGTCTTTTCTATTTACTTTTTTTGGCTCTGATACTGCCACAATGTGGTTTTCACCATTAGAGCACTTATTTTTTCTTCTTTTAATTTTTTGACTAAGGTACTTGACGTCAGCCTCGATCATGTTGACATTTTCTTCACTAGTGGAGGACATTACGGGCTCAATAGCGTGAAGGTAGAAGGCTAAAGTGTAATCATTCTAGAATGTAAGGACTTCACTAGATGAAGAAGGGGAATTCCAATCTATTAATTCAGGATTTTGGAGGGAAAGAGATGTGACAGGTTCAAGTGTGTCCATAGTATAGTCATCATCAAAAGTGTTAACTAGCAAGGGGGGATCTAAACCGATCTCGTCCAAAGGTGTGTTTTAATCCTTTTGATCTCTAACGACTGAAGTAGAAGACATGTCAACACCTATAGACTCAGACTCATTAGGCTTTTCACTAGACTCCTCACTTACGTCGAGAAGTCTTTCATAAGATCCTGCTAACAGACTATCAAACTCATACTCATGAGATTCTATATCCAAACTCTGACTTGGGTGCTTGCACCATGAAGGTTTTTGAGTTCTTGTAATATGAGTCTGTTCTTGTGTCCATCATTCTTGAAATTCTGGTGGTATGTACTCTTCTCCTTTGAAGTTAGGATCTTGTGAGTCTTTCCATTGCTCATAAGTGAGTGTCTCAAATGGAGTAGTTTGATTAGAATCACTATCTATTTCAGTAGTACAGGTACGTGGCACAAACTTATCTAGCTTAGCAAAGAATGCTGCCAGGTCTAGAGGGATGGGAGAAGGAAAAAATCCTCATCCGAGCTATCTTGTATAGTGTGAGCTATAGTTGTACTTTCAGGTTCTGGTGTAGACTCTACTTTTGGCACAAATTTAGTGATCCCTAGATGAAACAGGACCTTTTTGAAACCTAACCCAGTGGTATCTTTTGTTTTTTGACTTATAGCTTGAATAGGTTCCACTAACCCATTGCCATTCACACCTATTGGGTCGCTTCCTTTGTACCCAAAATGCTTCATAATCTTAAGACCCTCGCTGTTAGGATTTAATTCAGCCATGGTAGTTTGTTTAGCTATGTTCTTTCCTTTACAAAGCCAAGCTTTGATAGCTCTGTCCTCGTCTTCATCTTCCAATGGTGTATTAGACCTTACAAATGTACCCTCATAAACTACCTCAGGGGTAATGGAAGATTTGTTTTGTTCAGAAGGTCTCCCATAAGATCTAGGAGATAGGGGAAGAGCCGCTAATGATAGCATAGGCTCCATTTAATATCCCCCCATGCCTATATCTATGATTTTTCAGTGTCTGTTCCATGTCTTTGAGCTTGGCATCACAGAGTTTTGTGTATTCTCTATTAGTGGGAACAAGACTATCAGTTGATTGAGTGAGAGCATTAAAATAAGATCCCATGCTAGCGGGAATGGTCACCTCTATGCCTTGAAAAGAGAACTTGATACACTGATGGTATGTAGAGGGAACCGCTTGCATCTCGTGAATCCACGGTATTCCTAGCAAAATATTATATGCAAGAGGAAGGTAGCACCTGACATATGACATCTCTTTCAACTAGGCCAACCTGAATGGGTAACACAACTAGACCTCTAGATGTTCTCTCTTCTTCATCATAAGCTTTTATGGTAATTCTTTTGCGGGAGTTTATGCGATCCTTTCCATAACCTAGTTGAGAAAGAAAATGAGCAGAGAAAATATTAAGACCAGCACCATTATCAATGAGCATGTGGTGGACTAACTATTTTCCTATGAGGACTTCTATGTGCAGAGGAGCATTGTGCGAGTGACTAATTGAGTGATCATCTTCTTTAGAGAAGGATAAGTAATGCGGCGAGGTCAAATGACCCACCATGGATTGAAACTGATCCAAGTTGATATCTTTGGGGACATTAGCTTCAGTGAGAGCTTTGTCCAGAATCTACCTATGAGAAAGTGAGATTTTTAATAGCTCAAAAATATTTATCTGAGCATTGGTCCTTTGAAGCTAGTCAAGAATGCTATAACCAGTAGCAGGAGGCATAGGGACCACCTTCGTGGTTTTGTTGGTAGAACCAACAACAGTCTTATCCACAATTTGTTTTGGCATGGACGTAGTAGCAAGAGGGTTAGGACCCTTGATAGAGATTCTAGCATTAGACCGAGTGACAATGTTCACACAATCCCAAGATGTTTCAAATTGAGACTAAGGGCCTCTCACAACAAACAGGGTTCTAGGTCTAGAAACATTCCCACTTCCCTTGCTGGTAAACATATTGCAATATTCCACTCACATTGGTTCAATCATGTTGATCACATTATCGTAAGTGGCATTGGCGTAATTAACTTTGGCATTATTATTCTGAGTGTTGGAGGATTCACCCTTCTCATGATGAGGAAATGGGTCTTTGAATGCTTGATGATCCAAATTCTTGTTATGATTCTCCACAGCAATGACTTGGTTATCAATCAATTCTTGAACTTTATATTTTAACTAGTAACAAATAGTAGTCTTGTGACCTGTGTTCTAATGGTAATCATCGTAATCATTCTCATTCCACCAATAAGGTCTTGGTTGTGGATCATATAAACATTTCTCCAAAGGAGAAAGAATTTGATTTTTCACCAAAGTTTTGAAAACCACGTCAATTGGTTCTCCTAGAGGGGTAAATTCACGCTTGGATCATGGTACCCAAGGTTTGTTGCCAGCAAATCTAGAAGGTTGTTGAGTATTGGTCACAGCCTTTGAGATAGCTTTGGTCGCTTGCATACCTGATGTGAGATTAAAGATCGGTTTCAAAGAATTTGAATTCACGTTATCAACTACCCCATCATTCACAACATCTCTATTTTTGTTGGGGAATTTACCTTTGTCTTTGTTGGACGATGAGGAATTTTGCTTGTTATCTTTATACAAGGTCAATTCACCTTTTTTAACCATGAAGGCTTCTATTCTGATAGCCTATTTTATCATACTATCAAAGTTAAGGGGACCTTGAAGTTGGACTTGATCCCCTTGCTTCTATTTAAGGTTGCAAAGATCCCTTATGTTAATAGGATGTTGAATATTATGAGAATAGTGTTGCACAAAAAGATTAGCAATTTTGTCAAAAGTTTTGATGCCAGTGGGCACTCGTGAGAACCATCCCATAGCGGGCCCACCTAAACTTTATGGAAAAAGATGCATCAAATACGTTTGATCATGTATAAACTCTATTGACAATGCACCAAATTCTCTTAAATGATCCTGGGGATCAGAGCTACCTAGATACTTGTCGTACTTTGGGAGCTCTACACCTTTGGGAAAAGGTTGCATAACAATACTCTTATCAAACAGAAAAGGACATATACTTTCCATTGTGAACTATTTCATAGGTTTGTCCTTATCTTTCATAAGTTGGCTGACTTGTCCTTGTATGTCATGAATTATCTTATGCAACTTAGAGGCTTCAGTATCCTCTTCTTTAGCGATAAGCGTATCCAATTGGAAGTTCGCAAGTAATTTGACTCCTTGATTTGCTAGATCTAGGAAATATTTTTCTTTGTCTTCTGTAAGGAGTATCTCCATCATTTTAATAAGAGCTTTGTTAGAATTTTCCGCATCTATATCAGTCTGAGTTATAGGGTCATCGTCATTGCCAAGAATTTCATAAATACTTTGAGTTTGGTCTTGACCCTGGTGTTGCTCTTGACCTTGTTCATGTTGAGATTGGCCATGACCTTGTGTGTAATCGAAAGGAGACGTCATGTTGTTAACATGAGATTGTTCTGTATGCACTTCTTCAGTATGAGAGTGAGAACTCGTAGCCGATGTTCTCTTCAGTGAATCAAAAGGATTGAAATGTGAAAAAGGATCACTAAGGCAGCGAGGGTCATTAACAGGATCGACCCAAATAGATGGCTTCTTTGAGATAAATGGATTATGCTGATCTTGAAATAATGGATTAGAACAAAACTGAAGCACTGGCTTCGAATTCAAAATTGGGTCCACACTAAATGGGGAAGAGGAACGTGATGATCCCTCTTGATTATCCACTTGAATAACAGGTTCATAATGACCTTTGCCTTGATTGCGAGGTTTACTTTTAACTACTTCAAAACTGTGTATAGGAAAGATATTACTGCTCCTAGTCATAACAGGCATAGACAAAGCTGATACAAGAGGAAACTTAAGATCTGACTTAGAAATCTATCTCTAAAGGTATCGAAAAAGACAAGGTAATAGGCTAGAACAACCAAGGTATGAGATGCACCCAACACAAATCGTCGGAGGTATGGCTAGAATAGCTGAGATATGACTATCATGTCGCAAGGTACAAAACATAAGAAAACATGATGGAGACAAAGAGACAAAACAAGTTCGAGTATGAATCAATCAGTTTACAACTCAGAACAACTAGTTTCAGTTTGCAGACAACGACGGAACAAGCAATCAAATCCCAGACAAGAGGCAGATAAGACAGATAAACAAACTCAATTTTCAAGGTAAAGAACAGGTTTTGAGACACAGTGAGAACTGTTCTCTAACAAGATATCTAGGCTTAAGACAATTTTAAGATGATATAAATCAGCAATCTCTATTTCAAGGTGACAAGCATTCATTTAAAAACACAAAGTTTCAATCAGGTAGTGATGCAAACAGTAGTCAAAAACAATTCCACCAAGGACGAAGCAACTTGGTAGAAACATGGGAGTCTTGTTTTGAATGATAGAACGGACAATTTAAGACTCAAGAAAAAACACTCAATTATCCCTACAAAGAAAATTGGTTGAGAAGACAAAATATGTGCCCTGTTGTCTTATGTGTATGTGTTCACCTCACACAACAGTGTCACCCTCGAAAGAGCGCCTATGTTTTTGGTGTTTCCAAGGACTAAGTATATATGTTTGAAGGTAACCCTTAAATAGGGGCCAGCATCATATACCACTTCAAACATCCAGGTGCATACCTATGTCGAGAATCTAGGGGAGAGATTCTTCCCTCTCCCTGTGCATAGATTATGCCTCCTTTTGGAGGTGAACCGGGTAGGCATCTAACTAAGAGTGTTTAATAGGCTTCCATTCACAATAACCTTTGGTGCCTCTAATACAAAGCTAGGGCCTCACAGCCACACCAACACTTGTAAGTCACACACCCTTGCAAGCAAGGCTGGGAGCGGCACCGCTCAGTATGACAAACAAGGCTTTATCATGATGATAGTTGAAATCAATGAGAAAGAAGTTACTATGGCTTTGGAGTCTTTAGAATACAACAAAGAAGACTTTATTAGAGTGAGGTGGAATCATCGGCGAAAGGTGTGATCTCACTTGGGTCATTCCCGGAGGTTCAACTTCCAGTAGGCCCTCTAAAGGTGACTCAACTTGGTTCAGATTCAAGGGTTTGATTTTCTGATTCTCTCAATAAGAGAAGAGCATACTTCTCTACCTTTGCACCTCACCCAAATACATTAAGCATATTCATCACCGAGATAGTTTCACTCCACCAAATCCACAAGTATTTGGGTTTTTGATTCTCTCAAAGAGAGAAGAGCATAATCCCCTAACAAGTAGAAGTGCTAAAGATTCACTTATCTTGCTTTGCTTCCCCAAGTATTCATCATGCTAGCAACATCAGGGTCTCGGATTCATCCATGGGCATCACTTTCGTGTAATGAAGAGCCTATTACCCTACTTTGCTATCGGGATCCTTATGAAATTTTAACAAAGCCCTATTTAGACTATGTGAATGAAAAACAGTAAACAAACATGACATTTTAATAATGTCTTTGACTATCATCATGCAAGTAAACCGTTAAAATATTTTAATCTTTGAAAAGTGAACCTGCAAACCACTATTATGCTGCAGTAGAAAACTAGAAATAGAAAAATCAGAGCAGAAAATAGAGGTCAGAACAGAGAAATAACAGATTAAAAATTTTGAATTTTAAATGCCTATCTTTAAAAGTTCGCACAAGAAAGTACTTCGACGCGCACTAGCAAGTGCTTTGACGCGTGCGAGAAAACTATTTCTTTGTGCGATAAAGTGCTACAAGAGAAAATCTTCACATGGCTCAATGCAAAACTTCGCGTGGCTTGAAGTAAAACTTTGCGTGAGAATCTGTACTAGTGCAGTACGGACGTACGACAGAGCTTAAAAAACACAGTCAACAGATTTAAAAATGAGGCCAGAATTTGTTTTTTTCTACCCCATGGTGGGCGCCAAAATTTTATATGCTGAATGTAGACCTTTGAATTCAACACAAACACAACATAGTCTTTACACAATCGCTCAATTCACAAAGACAAACATAAATTGTTTGTTCTGCAAATTCGATTGAGGTGACCTGTTGCCTCCTAATTAGTTGTGGATGTTGAGTTTTACCCTCAGAACGAGAGCCAACAACCTGACCATTGCTAACATGGAGGATTTTAAGAATGCAAGATGAGAAGAATTTCCATTAATCTTATGAAATCTGCAACTAGTCTATGAGGAAATGCTCTTAATCTATGAATTGGGAAGCAATTTAAACTATGAATGAAAATTAGACTAATCTGGGAATGAATTGCAACTACTCTATGGAAGTCAAATGCAATTAATCTAAGAAAGAAAGTGCTTTTAATCTAGAAATGAAATTCTTGTAATATATGAAAGTAATTACTTCTAAGCTAGAATTGAACTTGAAATGGATTTAAGAAGCTTGAAAGCACCAAATTGAGATGTTAGATAAATCATAAATGAAAGCTAAAACATCTTCAATTCCAATTAAAACTAGCCTAATT